>JAAOAK010000317.1:0-16694 GCA_013396175.1 Fusarium denticulatum | reverse complement strand
CTCACCACCCCCTCCAAGGCCTTCAACCTCCGCGGCAGCAAGCACGACTGGGCATACAAGTCCACCATGATCAAGCGCGACGACTACGAGCGCATTGAGAAGCCCAACACCCGCGGAAAAGTCCTCGGCGGCTCGTCCTGCGCCAACTACTTCACCTGGATCCCCGGCTCCAAACCTACTTTCGATGACTGGGAGGCTTTTGGAGGGGACGATTGGAATTGGGATGGCTGTGTGGAGTATCTTCGCAAGTGTGCGACTTATCATGATGAGGAAGGGCTTTATCCCGCTGAGCTGGGGAAGATTGGGTCGGGGGGACCTATTCAGATTGCGCATGCTGATCTTGTTCCTGAGATGCAGCCGTGGCGCGATGCTTTGACTGAAGCGTGGGTTTCAAAGGGTGAAGTTCTTACGGAGAATATTTACGATGGTGAGATGAGGGGTCTTACACATTGTGTTGATACTATCCATGGAGGTCAGCGACAGGGAAGTTTCTTGTATCTCAAGAACAAGCCTAATGTCAATATCCTCTATGGCGTTCAGTCCAAGGAACTGATCATTGATCCTCGCACAAACACTTGTCTTGGTGTCACTGTCATCAACCCTGATACCAAGGGTGAACTGAGTGTCTTTGCCAGCAAGGAAGTCATTCTCTCTCAGGGTGTTTTCGAAACTCCCAAGCTTCTCATGCTATCTGGTGTCGGTCCCGCCCAGGAACTCCAGAAGAATGGTATCGACGTCAAGCTCGACTCTCCTCACGTTGGCCAGCATCTTCTCGATCACCCTATCGTTCCTTTCGTTCTCCAAGTCAAGGATGGCTTCGGTCTGGAGGACTACATCCTTCGAGACGGTGCCGCCAACAGCGCTGCAGTCGCTCAGTACAAGCGCGACAAGACCGGCCCTGTCAGCTCTGGTCTCCTCGAACTCGTCGGCTTTCCCCGTATCGATGAGCGTCTCGAGAAGCACCAATCCTACCGTGAAGCCAAGGCTGCGAACGGTGGACTCGACCCCTTCGGTCCCAAGGGCCAACCTCACTTTGAACTCGATTTCGTTGGCATGTTCAGCACTGCTTTCCAATGGCACTATCCGGTTCCTGAAAAGGGCAACTACATGACTGTCATCGTTGATCTTCTTCGTCCCCTTTCTGAAGGTCAAGTCACGCTCAACAGCAACGATCCTCTTATCCAGCCAAACATCAACCTCAACTTCTTTGGTAATGATCTTGATATCCTTGCTATGCGCGAGGGTGTCCGCTGGACTTATGATGTTCTCACCACTGGTACGGGCTTCAAGGACATTGTTCTTGGGGAATATCCTTGGAGAATGCCTCTGGAGTCTGATGATGAGATGAATAGGGCTGTCCTTGATCGCAGCCAGACTGGTTTCCGTGAGTCCACTCTATCATCATATGAAGAATATGTACTAACATGACTCACAGACCCTTGCGGCACTGCACGTCTTTCAAAGAACATCCAGCAGGGTGTTGTCGACTCACGCCTCCGTGTTCACGGAATCAAGAACCTCCGCATTGCTGATGCCTCCGTCATCCCTGTCATTCCTGACTGCCGCATTCAGAACTCTGTCTACATGATTGGAGAGAAGGTAAGATCCTCTCAGCCCATCTCTTGTGACCTTACTGACATGTTTCCTAGGGTGCCGATATGATCAAGGTTGACCATCCTGAGATCTTTGGTCAAGAAGCCCCTACCAGGGCCAACCCATTCACTAGCCGCCTGTAGAGAGATGTAGAAGCTTGATTAGAGGCACTTAGATTAGGATTTTGCGTTTGGACTAGCATATAGACTTAGATGAGTTTTCAATAGATCTTTTTATTTGAGTCTTGCGCCATCTAATGCTGACAGTACCCGTCAGCTGCATAAACGGAACCAAATTCATCCGCCAATCGCAATGCCTCGGCGCGTGACTCACTCCACAATTGCATCATCTCATATTCGTCCATCAGCATCATCAATGATGGCTAATTGAGTTTCCTTTAAATGGCATAATAGACCTAGAAGCTCATGATTGTATCCTGCGTCTTACCTTGAAGCTCTCCTAATTGTCTTAAATTTACGAAAACTGTGACTAAAAATGGCATCGACAGCACCGATCAAAGTCTTACTGCTTACCAAAACTTGCGGCTACCGTCATGACTGCATACCCACCATGATCTCAGCCTTCAACTCACTACCATTCTCCGTAAGCGCAACTGAAGATTCAACAGAACTGCTCTCCCTTTCAGACTATGATATCGTTGCTCTCGGGCACAACACTGGCGATTATTTGAATGGAGAGGAAGTCACCTCTTTGTTGAATTTTGTCGAGAATGGTGGTGGTGTTGTAGGCATCCATGCTGCTACATCCGGCCTAAAGACAAGCGCCAGGTATACCAAGATTTTGGGCGAGGTGTTCAATGGCCACCCGCCGCCACAATGGATGACTCTTGCTGTCGAAAGTCCCGAGCACTACATTAACCGATGCGAGTCTCTTCCTGGTCCAGGCTCTGCACCAGAAGAAGCTCATGCCTGTCCTGTCAAGACAGAGTCACTTCAAACGGGGCAGTTTCCGTGGTTCGACGAAGTGTATACTTTCAGATCTCACCCGCGAATCGATGGCCGCACTATCTTACTTTCAGTGCAAGAGGGCATTGAGGAGGGCGCTGAATCTGCTGGCTTTCCTCTGTCGTGGACTCAGACGGTCGGAAAGGGTAGAGTGTACTACACTGCTCTGGGTCATTTTGATGAAGCGTATAAAGATACTTGGTTTATGGAAAGCTTGCGCCGAGCGGTTGTCTGGACTGCGAAGAAGGATTGAAGATATACTTTTCAAGCGAAGATATCGGTATACAAATGGTTGGGGTACCAAGGGCGCAGATGGAGATGAACTCGACCTTGTATCAGTCTACTCCGAAAGAGCTTTTCGTAATCTTAAGACCAAAGATATTTCCAAGAAATTATTTCGCACTGGAACGGCTTAGATGCGACCGTGGCTTCGGCCATGACTGTCGTCAAAATTGAGTTTCGAGGCGACCTGATCCCCACCAGGTCGGGGTAATCATTTCTCCCCTACGCAAGTTGAGTTGTTTTCGGCAATGTTCGATACTGCGTCGCCAAGATATACTCAGGCAGATACCTCCGGTCAGTAGGCCGGCAGATTCATTGATCTTCACAGCTCCTGCATCAAGAATAAACTTTGTCGCCTGTCGCGGTGTCGCATTGCGGAGTTTCTCCAACGTCGGCTTACCACTTTCAAACCCGTTCCAAGCCAGCCAAGAAAGATAAGCAACAAGACCAACAGCGGCCTCAGCGGGATGTAAGATTGTGGATCAAGCGGGACGGAACAAGTCTTGGCCCGAGGGATCAATGCTTGATACCCAGTTTATATCGAGACTCAGCTATTGTCGGAGGAGCCTTTCCTGATGGCTTCTTGGCGGTTTGGTTCGACTGGGTGAATGACGTCTCAAGACGCGGTCCAATCATGAAGTTTTATTCTGCACGCGTGAACAAGGAGGATTGCCTAATGGAGAAATGAGGCCCGTTGATCTTTGGAAGCGACGAGATCAACAGCATAAGTTGTCTTTAAGGATGATAAACGCCCATAAGTTAATTTATTAAACAGGGTACTTGATGTTTAATTGTTAAGCTTATCTCGAGATGTGCAGTGATTGCTGAGTTGTCAGGATTGCAATGTGACGAACGAACAAGACCCTGTTGTCAGAAGCAGCTAGCCTTGATTAGGGTACGCGGCTCAACGCGTCGCGCGTAGAGCATAACGCGTCTTTCCCCAATATTCACGATAACTACCCTATGCCAACATAAACTCACCATTTGCTCCAGGTTTTCTCCATCTCTCGCTTGTGAACACGGGGAAATTCTCAGCTCACAATACTCCGTAATAACGTATGGCCTCCGCTACGGAGTAGCCAACAGTGACAATCATCCCGCACGCATAACCACGCCAAGCAATGCCTATACAGCTACAGTAACATGTCCTTGCAGACCACTTTTCGTCACAAGAAATACTGGGGAGAAGTGAAGATCAGAAAGGCCAAGATATCCACGGAAGACCCAATTTGTACAACCGATGAGGGTCCAGTAGATAACTCGAGATGACAATCGCTCTGGGCATTACTGGGATGAGACATGAGATCAGCGTGCTTATTGTTGAGTTAATTTCACTCTATCTCGTGCTTTGAGCGGTATTTGGTCTTGCCGCTGCTGTGATTCGATCCTGGAATGTTTTGTGACATGCACAGTCTCACCTTCAGCTCCTTGCAGATGCTCTCGACACTGTGCTACAGATTCAGCGATCGCCACGGCACTTCCAGAACTAAGAAAACAGCAAAATTTAAAAATCTTCTAGAATTTTTCTATTCTTGAGATGGGCAGTGGCAATAGCCTCACAAGGCGATATCATCTTGAACAACAATAATCCGCGTGCTACCCGATACCACTTTCGCCACGAGTGACGGAATAGCCGCCCTCAGAAGTTTATGACGTTGCTGTGAGAACTAAATCTTAGTTATCCAGAATCCTTACCCACTAAAACTCCACACACCTCGGCACTATTCCCCAATTATTCTCGGCGCGGGTTGAGAAATCACGACAGCACAAAAACTTGGAGAAAAGGGGAGACTCTCTTTTTGCGGTGGGTGATATGATCTTACTCCGTATGGAGACTCGTTATGGTTATTCTCGGGTAGTTTTTATTTTATCTGGAGTATGTATCACTCCGCAAGATCTTACTCCGTGCTTCATTTCGGTTATGTTATGTTGCTTTCTATCACAGGTGGTGCCGATCATATCTTGACGATCCCTTAGTGATGGTCAACTCTATCTGTGACTAGAAACAGTCTTTCCTCAAAACATATTAATGCGGTGTACAAAAGAACGTCTTTGTCATTTCTCCAACTCGTATAAAAGGATTGATCTAGTCGTGTAATGGTACACGACACGTACAGGGATAAAGAGCCGAGGGATGGAGCATCTCGATTCGAGGGTCCTTGTCTCCTTTAGGAAATTGTGGAAGATCACCAAACGCCTATGACGTATCTATTCCGCCAACGTCATTTTACCCATATTTAAAAATTTTCAACATTATTACTATCACCAACACGATAAATCTCATTCTAGTCATTGAATCTCTTTAGTAGACCCAGTGTTTCTTTTCCCTTTTTACGTCAGCGGGGCGCCTGACTTAGCGTACCTCCCGCCAAGTGACGTTTTTCGCGATGAAAAGTTACCGGCTAAAATCTCTTTCGGTTGGAGGTGACCCCCTTCACATGTAGTTTATCTAAGGTTATCGGTTCAAGGGACCAGAGTTTTCTCCTCATCGTACTCCAAGTTTCTGCACCGTGCCAAGTTTTTGGGTCCGAGTCATTTCTCGGCTTATCAAGTTGCATTTCTTTTCTCCACTTGTGTACTGTGACAATGAACTGAGAAAAAAAAACATTGGGGAATTTGTGGGTGAAGTGATCCACGTAGAGCTCCAGAGTTTACTTGGCGCTGGTGTTGCTGATTGTCCTTATAAAAGATTGTGAATCTCCCGGACTTGAGTTTGTGTTTCTGAAGTTGTTATCCAACATCAAGAGCTGGTCTTTTTTAAAAGAAATCAGTCATCATGGTTCACGTCGATAACGAGCATGGTGTGCCGCACTACTGGGGCAAGACCGGCAAGGGCCTTCAAAAGCTCATCACTATAGTCGCTACTACAGACTTTCTTCTCTTCGGTTATGGTATGTTTCCCCTGGTATCTGTGCGTTTGAGCAGAGACTAACGGCTGTGTTTCATGTAGATCAAGGTGTCATGTCCGGTATCATCTCAGCTCCCGCTTTCACAGACGATTTTCCCCAGGTTCTTGATGAGACGTACGAAGGCTTCGTCGTCTCCATCTACGCTGTCGGCTGCTTCCTTGGTGCTCTCTTCATCCTCAACTTTGGTGACCGTCTTGGTCGTCGCAAGTCCATCTTCCTTGGTGCTATTGTTATGATCATTGGTGTCATTATCCAGATCGCTGCTGTTCCTCCTAGCGGTGGTGCCACGGCGCAATTCATCATTGGAAGATGTATCACCGGTATTGGCAACGGAAGTAAGTTACCTCGCCGTTCTCAGAATTGAATGCATGGATGCTAACGTCTCAGTCAACACATCGACTATCCCTACCTACCAGGCCGAGTGCAGTGAGTCTCACAACCGAGGCAAGCTCATCTGCATCGAAGGAGGCAACGTCGCCATCGGAACGTTGATCGCCTACTGGATCGACTACGGCTGTACCTATGGTCCCGCTCCCTTCGTCTGGCGCTTCCCCATCGCTTTCCAGGTCGTCTTTGCTACCATCGTCCTCGTCATGATGATGAAGCTCCCCGAGTCACCTCGCTGGCTCCTCACCCATGGCCGTCGCGAAGAAGCAGTAACGATTCTAGCAGGTCTCAACGGTCAGCCTCGTGACTCCCACGATGTCACCACTCAGATGGCTACCATTGAGAAGGCTATCGCTGCTGCTGGCCACAAGGGCGGCAAGACTCCCTTCTCTGCTCTTTTCACTGGCGGCAAGACTCAGCACTTCCGACGTCTCATTCTCGGTGCCTCTTCTCAGATGATGCAGCAGCTCTCCGGTTGCAACGCTGTCATCTACTATTTCCCCATTCTCTTCCAGAAGTCTATTGGTACCGATCACAATCTTGCTCTCCTCCTCGGCGGTGTCAACATGATCATCTACTCCATCTTCGCTACAACCTCTTGGTTCGCCGTTGAGCGCGTCGGTCGCCGCAAGCTCTTCCTCATTGGAACAGTCGGCCAGTGCTTGTCCATGATCCTCTCCTTCGGTGCCCTCATCCCCGGTACTGCCTCTGCTTCCAAGGGTGCTGCCGTCGGCCTCTTCACCTACATCGCCTTCTTCGGTGCCACCTGGCTGCCCCTCCCTTGGCTCTACCCCGCTGAGATCAACCCTCTCAAGACCCGCGCGAAGGCTAACGCCACCTCCACCGTCTCCAACTGGCTCTGGAACTTCTTCATCGTCATGATCACCCCCGTCATGATTCATGGCACTGGCACCAACGGCTGGGGCACCTACGCCTTCTTCGCTGCCATGAACGCCTGCTTTTTCCCCATCATCTACTTCTTCTACCCCGAGACTTCTGGTCGCTCCCTCGAGGAGATTGATCTGATCTTTGCCAAGGGCTACACTGAGAAGAAGAGCTACGTCACTGCTGCTAAGGAGCTTCCTCCTATGGAGGACCACGAGGTTCATGAGAAGGCTCGCGAGTATGGCTTCGGCAGTGACGATGACATCAAGGCGTCTCACTTCGAGTCTGAGGGCGACAACGGAGTCATGACTGACTCTGCTGTCTAAGGTCGAACAGGTATTCGACATTCTATTCTAGCTTAGCTTGCTGGAACCAAACCATTTGCTTATTATCATGATTTGACGCATCTATAGAAGCTACGATTGTAGCTATGACCTTTTAGATACTCCCATGACTCTAGTAGTCTAGCATGAATACACATCTTATAGACACTACCATCTGATGTTTGTGACTGGTGACCTGAGACATAATTGTGATTTTAATTTGTGCAGACTCGCCAACAACCAGGTCATTGCGACATCGTCAGTTTGTGCAGATCATCGGAAACTTACGCGTTGTATCAGCGCCTAATGCTGCAGGATGCAGTGACCGGACCAAAATTCGGTGAAATAGCCCATTGGCTATTCGGGAACTTTCATCACCCAGCAGGGTCCCTGGTGGAGCTTCAGTGTTGATCTACGAGATAAGACTCTCAAGATAAGTCACGGCATGAATGACATACGATGGATGTTTGTCAGCAGTATCTGAGACATTATTATCATCGCATCCATTCTATCTACACATCTATCCAACGAGCCATCCATGTCTGCGTTACCTGCTTCGCCTCATCAACGAGCCCCAGATCCAACAACAGCTGCACACTCCCCCTCACCGCACTCTCAAGCGCACTAAAGATCCAAGTATGCGTAAAAGTCGCAGCTTCTCCAATAAAAACAGTATTAAACTCCGTCTGGTAAAACGCAGGCAGATACAAATGCTGCTGTCCAAAGATCTGCATCGTAAAAGCACCAGCATGGTGTTCCTCCTGCTCCCAGCACTGCCGCGCCCAGTGTCCAGTCCAGTTCTCTTCGACTACATCGCCGTGGACTTCGACGAGGGCGTTTTTGATGTAGGCTAGATGCTCTTCCTCTGACATGGCGCACGCGGCTGTTGCTTCGTAGTCGGAGAGATAAGACGCCAGCATGGTTCCAGGGCCTGTGGAGTTGATGTGCCATGAGGGATAGCAGACCTGGCCTAGCTGAGGGCTGGTGAGACGAGTACAGCCGCCAAAGATAGGGCGATCAAGATGTTCCCAGAAGCGCGTCTTGAACTGAACAGCAACCTTGCAAGCGTTTGCATACAAGGTCCTATCGATTGCGCGCTTGAGAAGACTTGAGTATCGCGGCATTTTCCAAAACTTCATCAAGTTGAGTGGTACACTGTTAAGAACATAGTCAAAGTTCTCCACGCTATTCGGCGTGCTGAAAGGTTCAGAGCCAGTAGGTTTCCAGAACACAGATAGAGTTTTGTTCTTGTTGTACTGTAGACCGTTCACTTTGGCGTTGTACTGAACTCTGTCTTTGACGTGCGGCTCAAACGCAGCGGGTAATCGGCTCAGACCGCCTTTGATAGTGACCCATTTACTGGCCAGGAAGTAAATAGTTTCGTACTCCCACATAGGCCAATAGATATGCGAGGGGGACACTTCATCCGTCGTATTGATGTCTGTCTTAATCACATCTCGAAGGTAAGAAACTTCGGAGTAGTCGAATGCTCCATCTTCTTTGGCTTGGTTGTACGCCTTGAAGATATTAGACGCATACATACGGATGCGCTCGGGTGTGAGGCCCTTGAAGTCATCTAAAGCCTCGATTGCTTCCTCAGCAGCTGTCTCATTGTGATAGACAGGAGGGTTGTAATATGCTGGGTCATTCGCTACTTCAGCCTTAGTGGGCCACGAACCATCTGGACGTCGGAAAGGTGTGTCGACGGGTGTATTCGGAGAACTCTGGATCCAGTCCCAGAACTCGACCTGGAGCGATTTGTTGCCTGAGTTCATTTCGTTGAGAACATCCGCTAGCTGGAAGATCATTCGTTGATCCATGAAAGGAAATGTCTCGTTTGTCTCTGAGTCGGTGAGTTCGTACGGAAATCTCATGGGTCCAAGCTCATGGTATTGACCGTCTTCAGGTGAGGTACCATTCAAGTAAACAGTTCTAACACGCCCTCCAATTCGTTCAGAAGACTCGAGAATCTTCCAGTTGTGGATTCCAACAGAGTCAAGAATGAGCTTGGGACCGCACCGTTAGCTTTGAATTGGGGCAAGGGCGGACATCACTTACCGAGGATAAAAGGCCAGACATGCCACCGCCCAAAATGCCAAAGGTCTTATTCTTTATAGCAGCAACGAAAACATCATCAGGCTGCTTCTGCTTGAGATATGTAACGCCATCGAACCATAGACTGTCGTCACCAGCAACGTCCGCAAACGATTTCTTCTTCTCGCCTCGATGTGCAAGGCGCTTGACAACGTCGAGCTTCTCGGACTGGCCGATGAGTTCTCCGTCCAAGAAGGCGCTGAGACAACCGCCAGAGATATCGTCCGTTGTCAGCCAGACAAATCGCGTTGGCCGCTTGTCCTGGTGATCAAGATGGCGCTCTGCTAGAGGATGCTGGCCAACATGCGTCGACCCGATATGATGCACAGCCTCTGAGACAGTCACCTCATCACCGCATGCGCCATAATTCAGAGTCAAGTGACCGTCAACATCGCCGGTGTATTCCACAAAAACATTTTGTGCGCTGCCGGGGCTGACTTTAGAGGGCGATATGAACTTTACAGCAGGGGAGTTGAGGGGTACTGCTTCAGCAAGTAACCCCAGACTACTCGCTAGGGGCCATAGAAATGCAGAACTTCTCATTTTCAATACTGAAAGAGGTGAATTTACAAAATGGCGGTAAAAGCCACGGTTACAGCGACATGACCATGTTTAAATGGCTTCGCAACTGCCATTCTTGTCTTAGGACCCGGATCCATTAATTGAACCCGAATCCCTGTCGGTATAATTCTTACCGACCATGCTTGGTAATACTGCAAAGAAATCCCTCGCGATGCTATCGTGACCGACACACTGCCAAGCAACGGCTTAACTAGATTTATACCATTTCTCTGGACAAACGTTGATTAGAGTTGCAAGAACAAACAAGCTTATTGTTTAGCGCAATGCATGTTCTGCGTGGTATTGAGATAAGAGATATGCCGTTGAGATGGGTAGCTTGAATAGGCAAGGATATTCCCGAACTCGGCCGCTTATCAGTTTGGTGCACTACTCCGATTCGTTTGATAAAGATCCAGGAACAGGGGCATAACGATGATAACGGCTTTTGCTCCAAGATTCGGAGTAGCAACCTTGATGGTTACCATGGGCAAGGGCAGAGTCCCAGTCGATGGCATTGAAAATTTGACTAGTCCAGGAGCTTGCGGGTTAAACTGCCTTTTACGCTGCAACAACCGATTGAAACCATAAGACAGTCATATACTAAGCTCTATAGGTATAGTTCAAAACCCAATCATCACTCACAACACCACTGAAATAATACACTTGACTCAAATCACACCTTGACACCTTTGTTCGACATACTGGCATCTCCGCTGGACATACCAGTCTCTGCTTTAGTCGCTTCCTCACCCTCAGTTGTCCCTCGCAGGACATTGGGAGCATACGGCTGCTTCCAGTCATCACGACGCTCGGGGACAATAAACACGTTGAACCACCTGGGAAACACAAAACCAATTACACACCAAACAAGTAACAGATGCGCGACGATGAAGCCAAGGATGTACAGGGGATCATTCTTGACTTCCTCGAAGCTGGGGTAGGCCAAGCTGAAGATGATAGCCAGGATCGGTCCCGAGACGTATCGTAGCATTGGTGCCCAGAGGAATGGGAGGGACCAGTTTTTACCATTGCCAATGACTGAGTTGAGATCGTGTCTTAGTTGGTTGCCCTATAGCACGCACAAAGATTAATTGGTTTCTCATCAGTAGATGACGCAAACTTACCGAGTAAAAGGCAACGTAGCAAAAGACGGAGGTCAGCTTGTTCTTGGACAGTAATCTCGGTGCACCGTGAGCGTCTGGTGTTTTTGCAAGGAACAATGAAGCAGCCAGACAAATGAAGTAGAGCCCGAAGCCAGCAACGGCACCAGCCCAAGGCGTCGCAGTATGACCGACAATGATACCAAGTAGCTGACCACCCAGAAAACCAACATTGTATAAGGCAAATGAAGGCATTCCGACCTGACCAACAACATCTTCAAATCGATACAGAGTAGTCGCACCAACACATTCCGCCCAAACGACGAAAACAAGGCCAATATTATTGATCCATCGGTCAATTCCATCCATAAAGAAGTACCCAAACTCTGTGCAGTGGGGAAGCGAAAGGAGGAAGCAAATTGTGACCATAGTAGTAGCAACCCAAGGACGACTCCAGTTTCTTGCAAATGGGGAATCGAGTATCAATGTCATGACTGCATCTAGCATTGCAAAGGACGAGCTGATACCGAGCAGCATAATGGTGAAGAAGAAAATGACGGAAAAGAAGCCCGAAGCAGGCATCTCGACAAAGGCCTCGGGATACGTCATGAAGCCGAGTCCATAGCTTCCAATCTCGCCGGTTTCTTCAGGACGCATGCCGAGATACCCAACGATACCGAAGACTGCAAACGCAACCAGGGCTTCGAAAGATGAGTTGAACAGGACGATAATGACGGCATCTTGAGATGCGTTGGCGAATTTGCGGTTATACGAGGCGTATGCTGTGTAGTATCCGAACCCAACGCCCGTCGAAAAGAAGACTTGACCAACAGCATCGCGCCAAATTTTGGTCCCGGCAAGCTTTGAGCTGTGCCAACTGGCGAAATAGAGCTTGATGCCGTCGCTGGCATTGGGAAGTGATACACCACGTCCGATAAGGATGATACCCATTATGACTGGCAGGCCCATGGTGAAGTAGACGACGCGTCCGGTAAGGCCGACTCCTCGAAACATGCAGAGCCAGACAGTGAACCAGGTAAAAGCGTTCCAGCCGACAAGACGACCGTTGAGCGAGACACCAGGGTATACAACCCACTGACCAGACTTATCAGGGTCAACGGCACCAACAGCCTCATACATGAACCAATTCTCTGTGTCACCCGCCCAAGGCAAGTTATTCGTAAAAGACTTCTGAAAGTAAACCATAGCCCAAGCCAGAATCGGCACGAAGTAAATAACGACCACGAAACCGACGTAATTGAGCGAAAAACCGATACCTTTCATCCGTCGACTGATAGAGTTGTACGCCACCACGGTCCCACCGCGGTAAGCGTTCCCTGCGGCAATTTCAAGGGCCATGGCGGGAATGGCTAGGAGGAAGACGGCCATCAGGTATGGTACGAACCATTGCAGCCCATGGTTGTTGTATACTTGCGATGGATACCGCAGCATGTTTCCCATTCCTACTGCGCCGCCGCATGAGGCGAGGAGGTACGCTGTTCGCGAGGGCCATTGATCGCGACCGTCTTCTGCTTGCTGAGGAGGCGGGGCTATGAGGTTTCCAATTTTGCGTAGGAAATTCATCGTTGGAGAAGATTCAAGTTATAGTAAGAAGAGGGAGTGAGTGCGGATAGCAGCGACGATCCTGGGGGATCTCAGCTGGTCCTTTAAACAATCGCAGAGATCTTGGTCGCGTGCTCACAAGGATATGCCCAGGAATAAACGCGTCGGCCCAGAAATGTGCTCGCCAATCGCCGTTGATTGATGTTCTTATCGATGTGGCTGTGGCTGGGAGATCAACGTCATGATTGGGGTTTCAAAGACTGGGCGTGTTTTGGAGGGCTCGGCGTACGACATCTTCTTGCGGGGTTAGATGGGCACATTAATAAACAAGATGAAAGGGCTAATCATGTGAGACTGCTTGATATTCTTCTGAATCATGGGAAATATTGAAGCTGGAGTGTTGCCTGGGGATAATTGGCATTGGCCTGGACATGATGCGACCTGGCTTCTAGCTCGAAATTCGCTCATTAAAAGCATCTGAACAGTGTTCAAATCCTTTAGAGCCGAGTGCTTGTACTGTTCCCTGAATGGACCTTCTTTTTCTACACGTATAACGGCGCAAGACGTTGCTTGTAGGCTGATGACTTCTCCTTAATTTAGGCAAACGAGTCATGACAAGGAATAAGGTTATGAACAACTACCCCAATTTTCCACCCTTCTTGATTTTCTTATTACATAGACCGGCACCGGATGCTACTTGATTCCGTCGTCGGTCTTGATTATGTATCTGACCGTCAAAGGAATGGGAGGTGGAAGGTAGTGATAACACGATTGGCTCGCTTGGCTACCCATGGACCAACCCCTTGTCGACTAACATTACAGCTCGTTCAAGCTCGTTCAATGCTCTGCTATGCGCGCTACAAGTTTCACGTCTACCACCGTGCCGGTTAACCGAATCCATTCTATACGAACTGAGTAACAAGTGTAGAAAAGATCCGCAGCATGATCCATGTCACGGTAGTGATACGAAGAGCGACATCTTTTAGACTTTCGGTAACGCCTATCGGCCATGATGGATTGACGCGTTGTTTGAGCAAGCGTTGTCAGCTGCCAGGTATGCCAAAACCTTAGAATCTTGAACTCATTCCATGGATTTTCCGTGGGTGGCCACTTGGTCAAGGAGTACAATCATTCTCAGCCGTAACAGGCCATCAAGTGATCTGCTTTGGTATCTAGATATAGCTCTATTAGGAAAATGACCAGGCCCTCGAAATCACTACATGAAACTCGACAATCACTTCCACTGGGTAAATTGAAGACCTGGGGAGTAGGGGAGCTGATTCTGGTATCTTACGAGAAGACCGTATCGTGAACAAGAATGACGTGTCCTCGTAGTGTGTTCTAACCATACAGTCGGCAGTTAGTAAATCAACTACTTAGCTTTGGCAGCAGTGACCTGAGGGTGTTCAAAGTCGGTCTATGATATCTGTGCGAGGCCCAATAAAAGTTATTATCTGATCCACTTTGCTGAGCATAAGTGGTATGAGCTTTCGTAACATGGACTAGAATTCGTAGGCCCTGCAAACCATAGACACAGTTGACGAGATGAAGAGGACAGAATATAAATACACAGACTTATTCCTCTTAAGTGAGAACATATTCATCCCTTTAAAAAAAGCAACTTCCTTAGCCAAGACCACTTCAGCAACAATGTCCGCTATCAAGTCTATTATCGTTTCCAGTCTGCTCCTAGGAGCCGTCCAAGCGTAATTAGACACTCTCCCTCTTTATAAAAGGACCAAGACTAACTCTTGACTAAAAGTAAGGACCACAGCACTCACAACTGCTGTATCAACTGGGCCAAAGTACCAGGCAGTGGGTACAATGGATGGGGTGTCAACTGGGGACTCACCCATATTGCGTGCAACAACTATCCCAGCAGTGCAGTGAGTACTCGGACTTTCTCTCTTCTTTTATATAGATAGCTAACATAACTATTAGGCTAAATGGGACGGACAGACCTGTGACGAGCAATACAATGGCGCTATTAGTGTGAGTACCTTCATGTCCCAGTGCCAGGATGCTGGAGTAGCAAATGGATATACTCGCGATCAGATTGGTGCTGGATACCGTGGTACTTGTTAAACGCTGTCGGGGCCAAGAATAGCCTACTATGAGCCAGAGGTGACTAACCTGATTACAATCATTATTGACATGGATAGTGATCACTATTGACCACTTGACATGAGTGTATAAGATTCTTAACAGATTGGTAGGATGTAGAAAATGTAAATTACTAAGGTTATTGCTATAGCATAGCACTTATGCTGAAATCTCTAATAATGCGAAACTATATATATACATATCATCACGGGATATCGCCAGGACAGCTTAGCGAAATAGAATGAATAGCTAATAAAAGCAGAAGAATTTTATAGACTGTTACTGTATTACCCGAACTCCACCCAATCCTGACAAGCTTGGTGCTGGCTAGGCTGGCCATAATGCAGGTTAGAGATATGGTTAGCGTAACCGCACACGCCACATAAATAAATGCGTCATGACCCACATAACCTTGAACTTAACTGTAAACAAAGCTCTGGCGGGTAGTGATTTATCCATTAGACACCCAAAACCCTCCGGACTGGTAAGGACACTCAAACCCCCCCGAACTGGTAAAGACACCCTCTTCAAGCATGTGATTTCGGAGATAACTGGTAACTCCGGCACCAAAGCAGTAAGTTGGTAATCTTTGTTAGATATTTAAAGCTGCACAA
Source organism: Fusarium denticulatum (assembly GCA_013396175.1). NCBI lineage: Eukaryota > Fungi > Ascomycota > Sordariomycetes > Hypocreales > Nectriaceae > Fusarium > Fusarium denticulatum. Next base: position 1,315 of record JAAOAK010000317.1, on the reverse strand, counting down.
CCGACAAGAACTAAGAGAACCCAGCCATCCGCTCAAGCACGCTACTGTTCAGGAGGTCAGTCACACTTCTGCAGTGAAGCCATCTGGTCTCCCCACGAATTTATCACCTTTTTGTTAGACCTGTCCTGCTTTGCGCAGAACTCGGTATGCTCAAGCCTGCAGCATTCCTACGATCCTTCAACAAACTCCCTTTAATTCTTCAAACTACCGCAAACATGAGTACCATCATACAAAACACCTCGACCCCCAAAACAGTCAGCTTTCCATGTGGGGGTGACCATATCGCAGGTCACCTCTACCTGCCTGAAAACCTTGACCCCAATCAACGCTACCCAGCAGTGGTTGTAGGGGGGTCAATGGCCAGCGTGAAAGAGATGATGGCAGGAACTTATGCAGCCGAACTGGCAAGACGGGGCGTGATTGGCCTCGCTGTTGATTACCGCAATTATGGCCAAAGCGGCGGTGCCTTTCGACAACGTGAAGATCCCGAGTCCAAGGCCGCAGATCTCGCAGCTGCCATCAAATTTCTATCACGTCGCCCAGACGTGGCAGGGACTGGCTTGCTTGGGATATGTACTTCGGCTGGTAATGTCCTTTACCCGGCGGCAAGCGACCCTAGTGTCAAAGCAGTAGCAACCGTTGCTGGATTTTTCCCGTCTGCCTCTGTTGCACCTCTTTTACACGGCGGAGAGGAAGTCATCAAACTGCGGCGCGCCCAAGGCCAGGAAGCGACCAAGCTATATAATGACACGCAAGAGATCAAGCTCATCAAGGCCTATGGAGGCTCTGCAAACGAGTCAGCCAGCCCTGGGCAGAAACCGTATTACGAGGACGTAACGCGTGGCAATATACGCCAGTGGCGCAACGAATTCGCCGTGGCATCCTGGGAAGCCTGGATCGGCTGGGACCCTGTAGAGCAAGCTTCACTTGTTCAGGCGCCTACGCTTATAATTCACTCTGAAAAGGCCGCCTTCCCAGATCAAGCGCGTATGGTATATAGCAATCTAAAGTCGCAAAAGGAGATAGTATGGATGGAAGGAGCTCATTATGACTTCTATGATGATGCAGAGGTAGTACGCTCTGCAGCTGACAAGTTAGCTCAGCACTTTCATACTTACATTAAGTAAAAATTATAGAAAGGCCATTCGGACAAAGCACCCAAATTAGACCAACCTTTGCGGCTGGTTGACGCGCTGCATATTGTGACTTATTAAGTGAAATATTGTAAAAAGAAAAAATATTATATGGAAGTCATTCTCCTTTGCTATTGATTAAATCTAAATACCTCAGATCTATTTCTATCTTATTATTACTG
>JAAOAK010000315.1:0-34396 GCA_013396175.1 Fusarium denticulatum | reverse complement strand
CGGTAAAAGGCCGGCTATTGAAGCTTTGATCATCTAGTATAGGTATCTCTTGGGAGCTCATTGTTTTGATCGAGACTTGTTACAGTTAATTTGTATGAGGATTTTGATGATTTTGGTGGTGATAAAAGAAGAAGCTGTCTGACGGGGAACCTTACGTACCCCGCAGGTACCTATAAAAAGCGGGGCGAGTGACTTGTTGTTGCCTTGTGCCGGTCAAAGAGATAATACTCTTCTGGGCACATTGCAACTTCAATTGCAAACTGCGAGTGTAAGTGTGACTTACTGAAGTGGTAGGCTATCCGTAGAGTGGTAGGAAATATATGCAGATAATACTGGGCAATGCAGATCTGATAAGCAGAGAGCGATAATGATTTGCGGTTGATCAGACTGAGGCTTTGAGTGATTCAAGCTGACTGAATTGATGCAATGAATGAATGAATGTCGTTCCACAAGTCTCATCAGGGTAAACAGCTGGCAATGCTTGTCTTGAGGCTGACTGACATCAAGGTCCCCTAGAATTTCACCTTCGAGAAGCCCGGTTATCTCGCAATCCATCCACATGGTACAGTAGCGATAGGGATCAATAGGAAGGGTTTAGCAAGCCACACCCCCTTCATTCCCATCTCATTCCCTCTCATCGCAATCACAGTCACAACTGAGAAACCTTATCAGTCTCTCAACACTCCCCTCCTCAACATATGCTGTGTTGCAGTTTCATTAACAACTTGGCCTCAAATCCCTTGCTTCGACCGTCTTAGATAACAATAACCAGTGTTTGAGCCTCTCAGCACTGAAAATTGCTTTCCATCCAACCTCTCTTTCACATGGGCACCACGGATAGCTCTCCCGGTGCCGCAACACATTAATTAGTATCCACTGGGGTGACCGCCGCTGTTGGGCTTATCCAGCAGCTTGGGAATTGGGTTCCTGCGAGGAGCACAGACTTGGGCTGAGTTTCCCGGTGTGTGCGTATTGGTTACTAGGGCTGATCTTCTGCTGCCGCTGCTCGACCAGTAATCCCTTCATCCATACGATGCTTTCGTTGCGGTGTAGGTAGAGACATCCATACCGGGGAACGATGAAGCCAGGCCCGGAACTTGGCAATAAAAACTCGGCCTCCGGAAGTTTATTGAATACGGCCACTAAGAGCCCGGAACCCCGCGAAATGGGACAGTGACGGGCTGGGAATGGACTGGATTGCATTGATGTCTGGTTTGACCTGAAAAAAAGTATCCGGGTCACCTTGACTTTGATCAAGTCACCCCGCCAGAGAGGCAACCCCTAGTCACTGCCAAATGCCGGGCTGGGTGCTGGGTCAGGTACTTGTCAGTCAAAAAGATACATCTTTTTTGACGGCTATGTTATAGGGCACCCTCCCTAGCCTCCCTACAGTGATTGACTGACTCTAGGTACTCCGTACTCTGCTGGGTTTTACTGATGGGACTGCACTGGCAGTGCCCCGCCCGGGCCATGAAGTGCCCCTCCCTCGGTCTCAGATAGCACTTTGACTTGCCTTACCGCCCCCGAAAAAAGCCAACCTAAAGCCAGAGGCAAGCCCCCCGGCCCCGTATCTACGAATCATTCCTCCACGCCCACATCTTCTCCCATCCACATTCATCCTCACAATCTCAACTCGCAACTCGCAACTCTCTCCTCTCCTTCTTCCTCTCTCCTAACAAACCAAGCAAAGCGTGTCGCGCCAGATGTCCTCCTCCTCATGTCCAGTCCGCATCGTCTGTCCGAAAATGCCGCACACGCCGTTCAGGTGAGCGAGCCAGAGCAATGTATCCGTACCGGTACCTGTTCCAGTTCTGCGCCTGTCCCTGAGGCCCTGCCAGATACTTCTGCGACAGGCCATGGCGCTGGTGCAGGCATATCCATAGGCGTAGGCGCGGGCGCCGGACAAGATAGCAGTGTCGCTGGCCCTAATCATGATTATGATGATGTTGATGATACCCATCAAGGGCACCTTGACCAATCCCCCGCTGTCGCCCTCGCTGCTGTTGTCGCTGCTGATCCCGCAGCCGACAACACTACTCCCACTCCCTCTTCCGTCTCTCCCTCCCTACCGCCACCCTCTTCAGACAAGGTGCCCAACAACGTGCCTGATTTTGTTCCTGATTTTGATTACTTGCCCCGTGGTGATGCCAATGCCAGGGACACTCCAGACCAAGCCGATACCCTCCCCATCGGCGCTGCTCTTGGCCCTGCCTCTGCCTCTACTGCCAGTAATAAGAAGGCCCGTGGCCCCGGTCCCCTACCGAGGCAGACCGGTCCTTCCCTGCTGACCCAAGCCTTGGCTTCCGCGAGAGGTATCACCACTGTCAAATCTCCCAAATCCTTCTCTCCTACATCTACTCCTCCTATAACTTCGCCCTCTCCCGCAACTCTTACAAATACATCTACTGCCGCTCGACAGTCTAACCTAGACAAGACCGTCCCATCTTCTGCGACTATCTCGACTCCAACTACTCCCACTGCGCAGTCGAGTCTTCACTCCTTGACAGGGCCACCAACCGCACCAGCGAACCTCGCTTCCCAATACGATCGCGATAGCGCCTCAAACCCCTTCGAATCTTCTTATCACAATGTTCCAGCTCAGCGCACCGCTCCTAGGCCGTTAGCTAGAGCCACTTCCGAATCTATCAACATGGGAGCGTCCACTACTGTTACAACGATGACGTCGCTCGTCCCTCGGGAGGCGGCGAGCGTCCCATCGACTTTTAGCCATTCAACTCTTGCTACTACACTTCGAGGTGCTCTTGATCTTCGTGAACCGATTGACATGCCCCGAGGCAAGGCATCGACATCTCTGGATCTCGATAGACAATCTGTTGACTATCACCAACCTCAAACTACAAGCTACACAGCGGCCCTTATTGACCGACCCGTCCCCCCCGATACTCGCCCAGGAAACAAGACACCAGCTTTAGTGACGCGAAAGGAGGATGCGAAACCCGTTCCACAGAGGCCGATACAGTGGACAAAGATGCCGCCCCATTGGAGTGCCAATGGCGCCGAAAAAACTGAAAAGATTTGGTCCATTGGTTCTGTGGAAGGACAAGAAGAGGATGGCTTAGTTGAAAAGTCTGTGACTGAGGCAATGGCTGGCCTGGAGCATAATGCTCGTAGCCGCAAGTCTAGCTACAGCCTACGATTCTTCAAAGAAGGTCTGCCACCAGAGGATAAGCCACGTCGCAAGGATACAAAACAAACGGCGAAAGAAAAATTGGCACCTCTAGAGGAGGACCATCAAAATGCCTTGCGCGAAGCTTCGCAACCGACAACCTCTGACAAAGAGCCGACAGCCATTCGCACTCGCCAGGAAGACCGAAAAGGTTCTTTTTTCACATCAGATTCGCTCGATGAACAGCCTGTTCTGAGCACATCTCCTAGCGAGGACTATTTTTCCATTCCAGTCAATGGCTCCATTAAATCTGAAGACAAGGCGTCGTTGCAAGTGCAGCAGCCAGTCTCCCAGGCCAAAGATGGAAACGAACAGGTGGAGTCGGCCAAAGTTGTGGGGCCGATCCCGGTCACCAATACCGAGGCCGCCCGTGAAGCCGAAATTGTGGAGTCCAGACGGGACTCGGCGGGCAGTGCTCATACTGATGTCGGATCTCGCGATGACGGAGAAGCCGAAGAATCTGGGGAAGAAAAGATCTCATCTGCCGTCTTTTTGCCCCACCAAGAGCTCCAAGATCCTTGTGTAAGTGAACCACAGGACCGCATTGCGGCCCGTAGTATTCGCGTGCGGTCTCTATCGCAAAGTAATCAGCGCCCGTGGCTTGTGAAGGCCGATGAGCCAGAGTCAGAAGCCATCCATGAGAAGGATGAACCTCCTTATGGAATTTCCCGTCACCCTTCTCGTGAAAAGCTTACCTTGAAACGCGGTGACCTCATCCCTCAACAAGGTGAAGAGGGTGCCGTTATTGAGGAGGAAATCACAGTGACAACTGACTCTCATAAACAACCGCAAATCGTGAGCCAGTATGAAGACCATGTCCATGATCATCAGCATGACCCTCAAGAGCCTCTGGAGGCGATCGAGCTCATTCCGTATAAACATCAAGTTGGTGGACACACCACCCTCTGGAGATTCTCTCGAAGGGCTGTCTGTAAGCAACTCAACAATAGGGAAAATGAGTTTTACGAGACTATAGAGAGATATCATCGTGATCTGTTGCCTTTCCTTCCTCGGTACGTCTGATCGAATTGTGTTTAGCGACCCTTTGCGCCTGTGTTATTTAGATCGTGCTGAAATGCTAACTTCGGACAGCTATATCGGTGTATTGAATGTCACCTTCCAGAAACAGGCTCGCCGAAAGAGCACGTCCAAGAAAGACGAGGCGGCAGCAGCCGAGCGCAAGAAGGCACAGGAAAAGCTTGAGTCTAGTAGAAACGAACTAGAACAGAACGAGGGCCAGGATGCCATTAAAGTCGAGAAACCGACAGGCAGAGTTATTAGCCAGTCTCTCGCCAACAGCAACATCCCTGTCCCGACGGTCACTTTTGACGATAACAGGCACATCCTACCCCGAAACCTTCTCCAGCCGATGCCTTTGCCAAGAGAATACCGACGACAAAGTATCTCAACTTCCACTGTATCCAATCCCTCCGTGCCATCTTCTGGAACATCGAGCAGACCGCCCCTGGATGAGCGACCCAATAGTTGGGGCGCAACCATGGTCAACAAGAGGTTGAGAAACGAGGTTTTCAACGACGCTTTCCTGAAGGAACCTGTCAAGATTCATCGACATCGCCGACCACACCAACGGTCAATTCCACGTCCTACTTTGCAACGTCTCCTACGATCCACGAATTCCGACCCTGCTTTGATCAAAAGTAACTCCCCGTTCATCAACGGTCATGATGAAGCAAAAGACTATCCTCAGGAACGAAAGATTGCGCATCACTACTCACACAGTGATCTCGGACCTGGCATGGATGAATACGTTCAGTCTGAGCCTGAGCAGGCTCCCGAAGAAGTTAAAGATGTGACTGGAACAAGCGCTCCAGAGCCGGAAACTCTGAAGGAAAACCCTCTCGCAGCGAAGAAGAAGCGCAGGTATTCTGCTGGTGGTCTCCGACGGAAACCTGAGGATGTTAGAGAATCCAGGGGAGACTTGAAGTACTTTGAGGAGGCTGATGATGCTGGGTATAAGGGAGACAACGAAGATAAACCCAAGCGACACTCAAAGACACATTCTGCGAATGGACACCATCATCATGACACAAATGGTGCCCACCATCACTCACAGTACCTGGAGCATCTACGCCCTGAAGATGAGTTTGCCATCGAATCGGCTGATCCCACCCCGGCCATGGAAGAGACTGCCCATGAGTTCACCAAAATTCCTAGGCCAGTCAACCCGAAAGAGGCAAAGACTCAAAAGGATCGAGTCGAATACTTTTTGCTCCTGGAGGACCTTACCTCAGGGATGAAGAGACCTTGTATGATGGATCTGAAGATGGGAACTCGACAATATGGTGTGGAGGCTACTCCAAAGAAGCAAAAGTCGCAAACTGAAAAGTGTCGAAACACAACATCAGCTGAGCTAGGTGTTCGAATTTGCGGATTGCAAGTATGGAACGCTGCGAAGGAAACATATGACTTTCAGGATAAATACTATGGCCGCAAACTGAAAGCTGGAGACGAGTTCCAAGGCGCATTGCAAAAGTTTCTATACAACGGTGTCGACCTGCATAGTATTCTGCGACATATTCCAGTTGTGCTCAAGAAGCTTGGGCAACTCGAACAAATTGTGAGCAAGCTGAACGGCTACCGTTTTTACGCTGCGAGCTTGCTCATGTTTTACGACGGCGATACGTCCGAGGACGCGGACAACGAAACAATGTACGAGTCTACCACGGACTGTGCAACAGATACAGAGGAGACCTCGCGAAAGAAGACGAAGAATAAGAGGGAGATTGATTTCAAGATTGCGGATTTCGCCAACAGTGTCACGCCGTTTGATAAGATTGACGACAAGCCTTGCCCTCCACAACACCCTGATCAACCTGACGGTGGATTTCTCAAGGGCTTGCGTAGTCTGAGGAGATATTTCCTTCAGATCCAGAGGGACGTGAGACAGGAACTGGGACTTGATCCTTATGGTAGGTTCTCGCATCACACGGACTATGCCGGAGATCTTGATGCAGAGAACGGGATGGTCAGTCTTTAGATGACCTTAAATAAGGATGGTGGTGTACGTTTGAGACGAAGTGTCTGATACCCATTACTTCTTTTCAGTTTGGACGGTTTTACAAATGGATTTTTGCTTTTGCTTTTGCTTTCGCTGGAGTTTGGTTTGTTTTTCTTGGTACTTTTTACTTTTCTCTTTCATGGCCAACTTCTCTCCCACGGAGGGACCCTGGAGTTCACAGGAATTATCACCATGGCGGTATGGAACTGGAACAAAACCCAAAGGGTAGAAGGAACAGGACTTATGTCTTATGACATGTTGGTTTCAACTCAAAACATACCCTGCATCGGTTATGGCGCAACAGCAAACAGGAGGGGGCCGGAGCTGGAGTTTGAAAAGCCCGTTTTTATTGTCGACTCTTTGTTTCACTTAGGCTGAAGTGAGTGATGGATTGAGGAGGGAGGAATGGCAGCGGCTCTGGCTTCGCTGCGGGAAGTGCTTGGTTTTGGATTTCTTGACGTGTAGTTTCGTTGGTGTTGGGGATTGGGAACGAAAACCAGAATGATGATGGTGTTTTTTGTTTGGCGATCTGCTTGTACCTTGACGGCAGTGAAACGGGCATATCCTGGAGGTTTCGGCAAGGTAGCTCTTAGACGTTAGAGAAAATGCAAGCTAAAAGGTCGTTGGTTCATAAGCTGTATGTATACTGAGGTCTAATGGTCTGGTCTCGTATCTAAACAAGTGAACACATCTGCAAGACTAAGCTTAGCGTCGCTACTGGTTCCTGCGAGATAACTGTTAGCTAACAACAACCCTGTCCAACTTACCATTTATGGTTGGATGCATTGTAAAATGCTACTATACATGCCGATTGTTCCTGTGACAGCTATATAATCTCTCCATAGTAATTCAGCACATTCATCTGATCGTAAATCTCGCCAGCAAACATGGGTTCCATCATATCGACCCTTAAATCAACGGCATCGGCCATATCAGCTGGTCTGAGGACTGTTCTGACGCTTCACAGGCAGTTCTCATCTCTTCTTGAACGCGCGTCCTCAGAGCCAGGATTTCCCGTGCCAGAGCCCACAAAGTCATACTGGCTCGACGACCCGCCATTCCCAGCACTATGCGACATCCAAGATGACAAGCCTCCCTCCGAAGTAGACATAGTCGTCATCGGCAGCGGCATCACAGGCGCAGCCGTCACAAAATCTCTGCTGGAATTGTCCAACTCTGGTCTAAGAGTTGTAGTCTGTGAAGCAAGACAGCTATGCAGCGGTGCAACGGGTAGAAACGGCGGACATATTAAGAGTGCACCATATGATGAATTCGCCATGTTCAAGTCAAAGTTGGGACCGGAGAATGCGAGGCGGATAGTGAGGTTTAAGAGAAGGCATTTGGAGATGATGAAGCAGCTGGGGAAGGGGATTGAGGTGGCTGAGGTCAGGGAGGTTGAGACGGTGGATGTTTTTGTTGAGAGGGAGGATTTTGAGAAGGCGAAAAAGCAGGTTGAGGATGTTAGGGAGTGGATGCCTGAGGAGAAGCATCGGGTTTGGGAGGCGGAGGAGGCGAGAAAGGAGGTGAGTTCTCTGTGGGTGAAGGTTATGAGTGAGGGACTAATGAGGACAGTTTGGTTTGAATGAGCTTGTTGTGGGAGCTGTAACTTACACAGCTGGCGCACTCTGGCCATATCGTCTTGTCACGAGTGTGTGGAACGATTTACTTGACCGGTTCTCGGGGTTGAGCATCAACACTCACACACCCGTTGAGAAGGTATCTCATAACCCAGATGGATCCTATACGGTTACAACACCTCGTGGAATCATCAAGGCGAAGCATGTTATCCACACCACGAACGCTCATGCCGGACAACTCCTCCCTCCAGTAAGAGGTTGTGTCGTCGGTGCCATCGCACACATGAGCGCCCAACGACCTGGATCTTCATTTCCCCCAACCCAGGGAAACCGCTCATGGTCTGTGATCTACGGCCCAGGCTTCGACTACATAACCCAACGCCCAGATCGACCCGACGGCACACCAGGTGATCTCATGATAGGAGGCGGTTTCTTCCGCAGCAAGGAAGACGGCCTGGATCAAGTTGGAATCTGGGACGATAGCAAAAACCACGCCCTTCCGCTAATGCACATCCGCGGTGTGATGCCCTCCGTCTACGAACCAAACTGGGGCTCTGGGAGCAGTCTCATAAAAGCATGGAGTGGAATCATCGGCTTCACGGGTGATTTGATGCCCCTTGTTGGACGAGCTCCTGAGTCGAAAGGCTCAGGGGAGTGGATGGCTGCTGGGTTCTGTGGCGAGGGTATGGTGTATGCTTGGCTTTGTGGGACGGCTTTGGCGGTTATGGTGCTTGGTAAGGAGGGGGAGAAGTTGGGAGAGGGTGTTGGGAGGCCGGGAGGACGGTTGGAGGAGTGGTTTCCAGGGGATCTGCTGGGGGTTGATAAGGAGAGGTTGAGGAGGGCTTATATCGCTAATGCGGCGGAGTTTTTTGAGTAGACGGAAGTATTGCACTGAAGTAATGATGATTTACTGGTTTAGCTGAGATGGTGGTCTGTGATTAGGCATGGTATGGAGTGAAGCGTTGACGGCTGTCTGCCAGTGCAAGCTAAGGCTGCATGCATCACCACTTTCATCTCACGTGTGATCAAGGTAGTATAATTCACTTCTTATCAACGCACGTCTTCATGAATTCATTCAGTCTCTTTCTTTCTTCACCTTCACCTCCACTCTTTTCAAGCGTTGCAACTCCATCCTTTTGACAACCAAACTGCAACAACTCCATTCCTCCTCATTCCAATGTCACTCCTCAACATGATGCCCCAAGAGCGCATCGACTCATGGCGTCAACGCGTTCCAAGCCGTATGGACCGCGACGATCCCTTCGAGGGAGATCACTTCGACGAACGTCCCCCTACACGTCTCGTACATCTCCCCCTGTCACCTTCCTCTCTACAATGCTGACCGTGTATCACCAGACTTTTCGTGATGTTTCTCCCCCTGAGGCTAGACCTTCTACACGCCTGGGCTTCTTTCGCGCTGCTACGCCTATGTTCGGGCGCAGCTCTACACCTTCTTCTCCTCGGCCTGCTTCAAGCATGATGCAACGACGTGCGGAGGGGAAGCGAAGGAGTTTGCTGAGCTTGCTTACTCGTAAGAGGAAGAGAAAGGAGCTGGAGGAGATTCCGAGGGATCCTGTCCGTTTGAACTTTTTGTTTGTTGGGAGTAAGGCCGCGGGTCAGACGTCTTTGCTATTGTGAGTTTCCAAAGGTTTGCGTTTAGGTATATGCTAATATCAGACAGTCGATCTCGCTATGGCTACTTTCCTGATGTGAGTTAAGAACCAACTGGAGTGAGTTTACGCTGACATTGTATAGTCCAGTGCCTTTTCTCGTCCTCTGTATGAGACCTACGTCAACGAACGAATCTACCATAATCAGCCTGTGCGCATGGAGCTGTAGGACACCTCTGGCGTGCCAGACCTGAACGTTGTTGAAAAGTTGACCTACATCGAATGGGACGCTGTGTTTCTCTGCTTCGACATCTCGGATAAGATATCCATGTACACAATCATCCAATGGGTAAGCTCAGCATTCCACCGTTCACGAAATAAAACTAATTGAGTAGTGGCATCACGCTTCGAGCCAAGGCTTCACCAAATCTGCGAGTTTTGCACCATTGCTGTACCTCGTCGGCTTGAAGAAGGATCTTCGCGATCAGTGCTTTTTGGAAGATCATCAAACTGGTTCTGCGTTCTCGTCTTCTGGACTGTTGGCGTATCCGACTTGCTGCATCTGCTCATCAGAGGTAGATTCCCCAATTCCGTTCGATACCTTGAACTTTTGCTGACCTTCTTAGGCAACCTGGCAGGCCACCCGGATTGGAGCACACAAATACATCGAATGCTCAGCTGCGACTGGTGAAGGGATGAAGGAGGTCATCGATGATTCTGGAAGAGAGGCGATGAGAAGACTTGTTGGAGGGCAAGTGCCTGGGGATGAATTTATTCCCAAGAAGAAGCGTCGTTTCTTCTGAAGTGTTTGAGTACTGAGGATGTGGTTTGACTGTCAAGTGACAGTTGGATTCTTGCTTGATTTGCTGAATGAGGGTTGTATTGAAGAGAACATTGTAATGTGGAGTGCACATTTGGACTCAAGGGTTTTGGGAGTCTTTTTCTCTTGCTTGTTTTTTTAAAGAAGCGGTCATCAGATAATCTGATAAAGGTGTGCTCTGGTACTCTACTGGCTTGTATGAAGATGAAAGGATGTAGTTCAGCGAGATCGAAACTTCAGTGGTTGATCCAGGGTAGTTCAATTCAATGGTGTAAGTCAGTTAAGCAACTTCATGAGTCCAACCCTTGCAGTAGTGACGGCTATAGATTTTATTCTGAGGTCATGAAAGATTTAGAGTGCTTGATATGGTACTGCATATGGCTAGTTGTGTTTGGTGTGCCCGTATGCATGTTCACAAATACATACCTCAGTCTATTTCGTTAGATGGACAGTTGGCGTTGGGTTTGCGCTGCCAGTGGCACAAGTAAATTCCACTATCAACTTCATCACCTCAAAAAGTGCCAGTGCTAGTTGCACGACAAATAAAAAAAGGCGAGAACAAAGTCCGTTCGTTCACTGACGCTCATAAATTCTTTTACTTTTTAAAACTTTTGTTTTGCTCTCTTGATTCAACGCCTTGAGTTTGGACTGAGAGCGCGAAAATACCACCGAAAAGGCCCACCTGTCAAGATCAACCTCAACCTCTCACTTCACCATACGAGCACAGGGACATCAATCTACCATCAAGAGTACCCAACGCAAAAATGGTGATGATTATCGTCGCCGCAGGCGTAGGGCTTGCAATGGGCTCCCTTGCCGCGCCCCGACCGCTCGTGGCCTTTCTCTCCGCCATGTCCATCTACATCATCACCCTTCTCATTGTATTCTCTGTAAGCCAAATCTCACAACTGATACCCCATCTCACACTGACCAAACCAAGGCTCTTCATATTCGACTTGTCAGGCGTCGCCGCAGAACAGTGAGCAGAGAACTGTCTTCTCTTAACCAACGTCGAACTCCTTATGACTATATAATTATTTTGCTTGGAAGTGGTGGACACACCAAGGAGATGCTGCTTATGATGGATGATGGCTTCTGCAACTTTGATGGTTTTCACCGACGATACTTGATCTCTTCTGGTGATACCATGTCGGAGGATCATCTTGAAGATTACGAAGCAGACCTGAAGACACTGTGTGCTGCTGAAGGCACAAACCCAGGAGCATACGATGTTTTCACCGTCACTCGTGCGCGCCGTGTTCACCAATCACTCCTGACTACCCCTTACACGGCCTTTCTCAGCATGGTCAGCATCTTCCCGGCTCTGTTGACTCCGCCGCCCAAGATTGATGGTGCCGAGCTCGCATACCCTACCTGTATCTACTCCAACGGGCCCGCGACTGGCTTCTTTGTCGGCCTGGCAGTGCATCTTCTCAAGATACTGGGCAGGGTACCCGAGAATTCGATGCACTTCATCTACATCGAGTCTTGGGCACGGATCAGCACCCTGAGCCTCACGGGCAAACTCTTCTACCACACTGGCATCGCGGACGTTTTGGTGCAGCACCAAGAAGTTGCTGATAAGTATGGGCTTAGAAACTGTGGTGAGATGGTCTTCAACGCTAGACGACCTGATGTTTCATCGACAGATGATAAGATGATGGGTTGAAATCCCAATCCAAGAATCTCTTGGGATATGCGTTTCTGCTTTTTAATACATAGACAATAAAGGTTACATGGTTTGTGTACATGACGGGTATCATCCGCCCCCCCTGATATAATGCTATCAAGGTGATTTCTTGCCCTCAGCAGCCTCGGCCTTTTCCTCTGGCTCTGCATCTTCCGCGACATCCTCCTCCACGTCTTCAAGACCAAAGTCCTCAATCTCGGAGTTGCGACTTGCCTCTTGTCGCTCCGTCTCCTTTCCAGCCCAGATCTTCCAGTTCTCAAACTCTCGGTCCTCGAGATGGTGCGAAACATCAATGCGGGACTTGCCAAAGTAGGCGCCCACGTGTTTGGCTTCCTCGAGGGCCACTCGCTTCTCGATCTCCTCTTCTTGACGTAGACGGTAGAATTCGCGGCGTGTGATATCGTATGCCTTTCGCTTCTCGAGTTTCTCGTTCTCCATCAACCATAATTGCCGTTGAACAACACTAGAAAATGTTAGCTTGATCCCCATCAGACCACGGATCCAGAGAAACTTGCCATTCACCCGTTAAGGGAACATTAGGCTGTCTCAAACCCTTGCTCCAATCGCAGTGCTGGTAATCCTTTCCGTCCGACTCAAGAATAACACGAGGTCTCGCCAACTCCCAAGGATGATCTCGATAGAACGTTGCCCGCAGCCTATCCTCAATATACAATATCTCTTGAGGTCGATAGAGGTTCTTTGGCTTTGTCACTCTGGATTTCGGGCCCCTTATACGGGGGGTGACGTTTCGAACGAGTGTCTCGGCCGGAGGAACGGATTGCATGATGTTGTACCATGGCGGCGTGGGGATGGATTTGCCGCCGAGGACGGTGTGGTTAAGCTCTTCCGTGACTGTTTGTAGGACCCTTGCGGGTCGGATCTGCCTGCCTCCCATGGTCTTTTCTTCGGTGGTGTCAGTAGAGCTTCAATTGGGTATGGCGATATTAATGGAGGCGGCCTTACGGTATCAATTGACGCTCTGATTGGGAGTAATGCCACGCGGGACCTGGCTTGAGCCGCAATGTCGTGGTGGTGAGTGGAAATTTTGGAGATGCATCGGTAAATCTTAACGCCGGGCAAGATGTTGATAATAAAAGCCGGACACTATGAGGATGGAATTATACGTTAATACTCAAATATTACTTTTCAGACAGAACATTCAACAGTGTTTGCGCCAATCTATAATAAAATAAAGTGTGGTGCTATTTAAAATGAATCATTTGTTTTATGCATTCAAGAAATCTATTACGTTTCTTTGCCTTATCTCTTTACATCTTGTATGTCACAGCGCGGCTTTTATTTTCACCCTTCATCTGGGGTATCTCCCTATAGCTCAGCGCGAATGACAGTGCAGCAAAAAACCATCTCGAAAAAGGTCCCACTTACAAGAACAAGCCTCCCGTCTCAACTTCCGCTGGCATTAGCTCTTCCTGAGAGAGATTGCCGATCTGATTTCTTTCTCAGCGCCATTTCCCGTGTTCATCCTACAGTTCGAGACAAATTACGCTCCGGCTACAAATCAAAAGTCGCAGCATCATGAGGAGGAGCTCATGAAAGTCTCTAGTCGATTAGACGGCTCCCTCTGTGCGGTGCTTTCGAACCGACCGTCGGCCAGTTTTGGGGTTACTACCACAAGGAGAAGTCTCTGCACTGTGAGAGAGGGTGAAAAAGAGACGCAGAGAAGAAGATTGAGTTCAAGGTCCCTGCCCTCTTGTTCGAAGAGCTCGTCATGGCTTCTCTCGACCTTTTCGCCCGCTACCGAGGCTCGACGTGCCTTGCCTTGCCGTCGATCCCGACCTGTCCTGAACAATTATAGCACCGCTTCTGCTGCCGCCGCACCGATACCCCCGATAAATCAGAGATTTCATACTCAGTATGGCCACGACCCTCGACACCTCATGGCCCTTGTGCCCCAGGAAGACGCGGGAACGGTTGAGGAGCACTTGGAGTACTATCGGGATCCATACCGAAGGGGTTATGCCCCCGCCGACGGTCAGAAAGTTCAAGTGTCGGAAAACAAAAGAGATGTTGAATATCCGACGGAGGATGAGACATTCAAGGCCGATGACGAGACGAAAAAGTTGATCGCAAAATTATGCAAAGCCATATCGTACAAGCTCCGCCACCCATACCGAGCAACCCTCGACCCTATATACGACCTGTACCTTCAGCTTCCAGAACCAAGAATGTTGTATCTCACTTGGCCATGGCGGAATAGGTTATTGAAGATTATGGGGTTACCTCCAAAGCGAAACTCAGAGTCGATGCTGCGTTACTTTGCGTTGATCGCTGATGTCAAAACCGCAGGATTGACGCTACGACGGACACATTGGAACTATGCCTTGGCTTTTGCAACGAAATACACAGCTCGCGTGACGACGACCGAGATGGATACTGCTTTGAGGCTGTGGCAGGAGATGGAGCGATCACCCGATGTCAAAGGAAACGAAGTTACGTTCAACATTCTTTTCGACGCTGCCTCAAAAACCGGAAATTTTGCTCTCGCGGACATGATTTACAACGAGATGGAAAGCCGAGGTTATCAGTACAACCGATACCATCACGTCAGTCTGATACACTATTTCGGACTCAAGATGGACTCGAATGGGATTCGGGCGGCCTACAAAGACATGGTTGAGGCCAGTGAGATGATCGACACTGTTGTACTCAATTGTGTGATATCGGGCCTGTTGCGATGTGGCGAGGAGTCAGCGGCTGAATTGACATATGAGAGGATGAAGTCCGGTCACGAAATGGCGCCTAATATCCCGGATAGGGACTACGGGATGGGTCGGGTCATTACCAAGGTGCTGATGATGTTTACGAGAATTGGCAAGAAGCATCCCGAGCTTCAACAGCCGTTGCAGAAGCAAATGCAGCTCTCGCCAAACCTTCACACATACAAACTTTTCGTCGAACATTACTCGGTCAAAGTTGGAGACTTGGCCAAGGTGGCACAATTTCTTGATGAGATGAAGTTCCTCAGGATTCCCATCCACGCAACGATCTTTCTGTCCTTATTCAAAGGATTCTATTCCCATGGCGGCTTTACTGGCTCTGAATGGAGTGAGCAACGGCTAGAAGGAGTTTTGAAAGCAATGTACCAAGCACGAGACGAAAGCATAAGAGGGTTTACCATCGATAGATGGTTGGTCATCTGGGCCTTGCGAGCTGCCAAGAAGTGCGGCTCAAATGAGACCGTTATCGAAGTGTATGATCAGATGGAGAAGCGCTGGGACATTCCGCTGGACCGGCAGCCGTTCATCGAGTCCATACTTCAGACCATTCTTGACGGCGCAGACATGAAGTCATCCACAGGTCAATGGGAAGGCCCGTCGTATCGAAGATATAAAAAAGATGGAACGAGATTATGATGTAACAGTAGATTTTGTACTACTATGTACTTTAACTTAGAATAATACCCCGGGGCTCTAGAGTTCTGTATATAAAGATCCGGTTGGCTGGGAATTGCATAGCTAGCGATTGTCATGATCGCATTTTCACGTATGGTTCGATATAGCTGATGGCCGAACAAATGAAATTTCGAATCAAGAGTCGAGAATGACTGATGTCTATTTCGGATATTTAAACCACATTCCACCTCAAGGCTTCCCAATCTTTCAACACAGCAGCAAATCCAATCCGCAGGCGAGTAATTTACTGGGGCTTGTAGGTCTGGTAAACTGCGCAGCTCGTTAGCATCGTGAGTCGGAGAACATCGGGACGGAGGAAACCACGCACCAGCAATGCCGAAGGGAGCGAAGAAGCCGGTGGCCATGAAGGTCCAGTATCCAAGGCCGAACCACTTGCTTCGAGGGTTGAAGGGGATGTTGCTGTAGGCGCCCTCGGGGTAGTGGTAGGGTGAGGACATGCGGGCGCGGGTGGTCTGGAAACCTCGCTTGGTGACCAGAGAGGTCGTGGTACGGGCGGCGGCGCGGGAGAGCATCTGCGACGGGGTCAATTCGGTTCGCGAGAGCTGGGAGAGGAAGGATGAGCTGGTCAATGGCTCGGGGGTCGACGTACCTTGACGGTGAGGAGTGGAGAGTGCGAGATGGAAGCTTGGGGGTGTGTCAGTGATGATAGCATCCGAGGTCAGAGATGGTGGTCTGAGGTTTGGAGAGCAAAACGCTAGTAGGTCACGTGCAGAGATACTTTGTACATTGCTGACATAGAATCTCTAATCGGCTGTGATTGGATCGTTGTTTGAAGACGTGACGTCGGCTGTAACCGCAGCGGATTCGGCAAGTAAAAATGACAGTCTTAACTGTGAGCATTTCTTTGAGATATTAGATGAATGATCTGCCTAATAGAGAAGAGTTAATGCTATGCGGTCACTGCGATAATGTAAATCTAGTCGTATTTACTTAGAAATACAGATTTGGGCTTGGCATCTATCGACCTGACCTACCTATTCCCGATCACTATAGACATTCACCGCCCTCAGCTTGTCCAGGGGGATTTTTTTTCTGCCGCAACCAACCCACTTCCCATCAACCAACTTTTTTTAATCGCCTAGGCCCGTGTACCACGAATTGGGACGATCGATCGATTCCTCGCTCGTGTTGTACTGGACGACAAGCTCACGTCTGATTTTTCGACGAGCCTTTTCTGTTTCTGCCTTGCGTACACGAAAAGGCAACATTTTCAATTTTCACATACCAAATTTTCTTTCGAAGGAACTAGAACGCGATTCGAATCAGCCACCCGATCTCGATCACTTTTTTCCTGCAGCTAGCGATCGGAAGCCGATCGCGGTAAAACACCGCCCAGCATGGATGAGATGTTTGATGTGTTCGAGGGCAAGGTGGACGCCCCGAGCGCGAGCGAAGATGAGAACGTGCCGAATCGCAAGGGTGACACGAAAAAGAGAAAGGCAAACGCGATAAACGGCGGGAACGGCGATGCTGTGGTGAAAACTGAGGACGTTGACATGGATGCTAAGACCGAGTCTTCAAACGACGGAGGAGATTCTTCTTCTGATGAAGAGTCATCGGAGAGCGCTAGTCAGCAGGAGTCCAAGCGGAGGAAGAAGGAGGATGGTGTTGGTCCTGTCATGACAGATACTTTCCAGACGGCCGAGTCGAGAGAAGTTGCTGGCGCGGCTACTTTCACAGAGCAGGATTCATCGCTTGTCTTGTCGCACAACATTCAGCATCAGGTTGCCCTGCCTCCGGATCTAGACTACGAATACGTCCCCCTTTCCGAGCACAAGGCCCCCGAGCAACCCGCGCGAACATGGAACTTCAAGCTCGATCCCTTCCAGAGTCTTTCCGTGGCGTCTATCGAGAGAGAGGAGAGTGTTCTTGTTTCCGCGCACACTTCTGCCGGAAAGACTGTCGTGGCTGAGTATGCTGTCGCGCAGTGCTTGAAGCGCAACCAAAGAGTCATCTACACAAGTCCCATCAAGGCTCTAAGTAACCAAAAGTATCGAGATTTCGAGGCCATCTTTGGAGATGTTGGTCTCATGACTGGTGATGTTACTATCAACCCTACGGCAAGTTGCCTTGTCATGACGACTGAGATTTTGCGATCCATGTTGTATCGCGGTTCTGAAATTATGCGAGAAGTCGCCTGGGTTGTCTTTGATGAGATTCATTACATGAGAGACAAGATAAGAGGTGTTGTTTGGGAAGAGACCATCATCATGCTTCCCGACAAGGTCCGATACGTCTTTCTCTCTGCCACCATTCCCAACGCTTTCCAATTCGCCGAATGGATTGCCAAGATCCATCATCAAGCTTGCCACGTCGTGTATACCGATTTCCGACCTACTCCCCTACAGAACTACTTCTTCCCCTGTGGTGGCACTGGCGCTCGTCTCATCGTTGATGAGAAGAGCAATTTCAATGAGCAGAATTTCAACAAGGTCATGCAAGAGGTTGAGGAAAAGAAGGGCGCTGACCCTAATGATCCTAATGCTCGTCAGAAAGGCAGGGGCAAGAACAAGAAGACCGACAAGGGCGGAGCTGACAGTGGCTCGGATATCTCCAAGATTATTCGAATGACTATCAAGAGGAAGTTCAACCCTGTTATTGTTTTCAACTTTAGCAAGCGAGAGTGTGAGAACCTAGCCATGAACATTTCATCACTCAGCTTCAACGACGATTCCGAGAAGGCCATGGTTCGCAAGGTTTTCAACAGCGCTATCGAGAGTTTGTCAGAGGGAGACCGAGAGCTTCCTCAGATTATCAACTTGCTACCTCTTCTGGAGCGAGGTATTGGTGTGCATCACTCTGGTCTGCTGCCCATTCTCAAAGAGACTATCGAGATTCTCTTCCAGGAGTCTCTCATCAAGGTTCTTTTCGCGACTGAGACCTTCTCCATCGGTCTGAACATGCCTGCCAAGACTGTTGTTTTCACCCAAGTTACCAAGTGGGATGGTGTCAAGAGACGTCCCCTCACTTCATCCGAGTACATTCAGATGGCTGGACGTGCTGGTCGTCGTGGTCTTGATGCTCGTGGTATTGTCATCATGATGATTGACGACAAGCTCGAACCCGACACCGCCAAGGAGATTGTCACCGGCCACCAAGATCGACTCAACTCTGCTTTCTACCTCGGTTACAACATGATTCTCAACCTTCTTCGTATCGAAGCTATTTCGCCCGAATTCATGCTTGAGCGATGCTTCCACCAATTCCAGAACGCGGCTAGCGTCCCCTCTTTGGAGAAGGAGTTGATGTCATTACAACAGGAGCGCGACAACACTAGCATCGCCGACGAGTCCACGGTCAAGGATTACTACCAGATTCGACAGCAGCTCAGCGCTTATACTAAGGACATGCGCACTGTTATCCAGCACCCCAATTACAGTCTTTCTTACCTGCAGCCAGGCCGCTTGGTGCAGATTTACAACCCCAAGGACGAGAACGAGACCATTGCTGGAACCGGAACCGATTTTGGCTGGGGTGTCATCGTCAACCAAACCCCTCGCCGCGCGCCCAAGATGGGCGAACCCGAATATGCCCCTCAGGAATCCCATGTCATTGACGTGCTTCTTCCCATCTCCCGATCGAGCGCGGATTTCTACCCCACTCAGCCTGTCGAAGATACCCCTATGCCCGTTGGCCTCAAACCTTTCGGCGATGACGACGACGACGTCAAGTTTGCGGTTGTCCCTTGTCTTCTAACCTGCATCAAGGCTATCAGTCAAATTAGGCTTTTCCTACCCAAGGAAGGCCTCAAGTCTGACTCAGACAAGGAGACGCTTACAAAGTCTTTGATGGAGGTCAAGCGCCGCTTCCCCGATGGTCTGCCTGTTCTGGACCCCATCGAGAACATGGAAATCACCGACGAATCGTTCAAGAAGCTTCTTCGCAAGATTGAAGTCCTCGAGTCCCGACTTTTGGCCAACCCTCTTCACCTCTCACCTCTTCTTCCTGCTCTTTGGGACCAGTACCATGCCAAGGTGAAGCTTACCGAGAAGGTCAAGGAGACCAAGAAGGCCATCGCCAAGGCGTATAGTATCGCTCAGATGGACGAACTCAAGTCTCGCAAGCGTGTGCTGCGACGTCTCGGCTTTATTAACGATTCCGAAGTCGTCCAGCTAAAGGCTCGCGTCGCCTGTGAGATTTCCTCCACTGAAGGCCACGAGCTGCTTCTCTCTGAGTTGCTCTTCGACAGATTCTTCAATGAGCTTACTCCTGAGATGTGTGCTGCCGTCATGAGTTGCTTTATCTTTGACGAGAAGATTGAAACAACCCAGCTCAAGGAGGAATTATCGAAACCTTATCGTGAGATTCAGGCCAAGGCTCGCATCATTGCCAAGGTCAGCCAGGAGTGCAAGCTTGAGGTCAACGAGGAGGAATACATCCAGAAGCTCAAGTGGCAGCTGATGGAGACGGTCTACGCATGGGCCCAAGGACGTCCTTTCATTGAGATTTGGTAAGTCATCCTTCTATCCCGCTACAGCACAGTTATTAACACACTCCAGCAAAATGACAAAGGTCTACGAAGGCTCTCTGATCCGTCTCTTCCGCCGCCTGGAAGAGCTGCTTCGCCAGATGGGCCAGGCCGCCAAGGTCATGGGCAACGACGATCTAACGAAGAAGTTTGAGGACAGTTTATCCAAGATTCGAAGAGATATTGTGGCCGCGCAGAGCTTGTACCTATAAAACGGGGGAAATATCATGTAATGTGCATTTTTTCTATATGTTTCACCGGCTTGGGAGTCTGGCGTGTTGGGGTGGAAAAAAGAGTTGTAGTATACCTTGAGCTCGAGGGATTAGGAATAAACCTATGCGAACCTTGGTCAAAGTGATATCTAAATTAATAGAGCAGTTTGGAGGCTACGAAGAATTAGCATGGAGGTTTACATACAGAAATTGCAACTCTTGCTGCTATGCATACTCAAGCTTCGGCTAAGTTTAAGAGGAATCTCAGAATTTACAAGACTTTACAAAAACTATCCAGAACTGAGCAAGGCTTGGGACTTATGTACTGAGACGCGTGATTCAATCGCTGTGGTATATTCTGTCTGTTTCTCCTGCCCTCAAGAGCAGTATACATAATGCGTGTGAAGCCATAACGCCACCCATCCGCTGTAACCCATGCTTTGGCATGACAACGCCTAAAGTCAACGCCTGAACACTCTATACCCCCAAGCCAAACATGCTACCGCCGTTGAAGCACTGAGCACCATCCGGAGCGTTTCAAGCTCTACTAAGGCCGGTCCCCTGACAGCTCCATGATGAAACCTATAAAAAGACTAAAGACAACGCCGAAGCCGACGAATATCTGCCATCTCTTACTCCAGATACCCTCCTGGCGCATCAGCCATGCTAGACTTCCCAGTGGGAAGAAGAACCCGACCATCATGGCTTTGATTAATATTTCGAGAACAGAAGCCATGCCGGAGTTTTCGTCCTCGAGTGGATTGGACCCGGATGGGATTCCTTCGGCGTTGTTGTCGATCCATGCGTCTTCCATGTTGCGCAGGGTGTCAGGTGATGGCATAGCGTCTGGTGTGAAGCGTGCTGTATGGATTGACGTAAACTGTGTTCTCAAAGTTGCGATTTCCGAAGGCGAAAAGCCAGACTGCAGCAATCGATCAAAACCCCGTGGTCGCGGCCTCGTTGAAGTCGTAGGTTTCGAACCATCACCAGCTGCTTCCTTCGGCGGCTTAAGCGCCTCCTCCTCTTCCTTTTTCAACTCCTCGCTCGACAACTCATCACCAATGGAGCAATTAACATAGACCCGCGACACGTTCACACCCTCAACAGCCTTGCCCTTGCCCTTCGGATCATCATTTGTGCGCGGCGGCGCAGGATGTGGTTTTAGGACTGAGCTTAGCGCTGAAGCATCGGGGAGTAGATGACCTTGGTGAATGAGGCGTAGTCGACTTTTGGATGATAGCCGTGTGCGGAGAAGATGTTTGAGAGCGAGGACGGTTGTTGTTTGGGGAGAGGGGATGTCGAGTTCGAGATCTGGGAAGGATGTTGTGAAGCGGATTGTGAGATGGAGGGGGGGGGGGAGAGGGTGGGATGATGAGGCTTGAGAGGTCATGATGATGGCATTGTTTGGGAGTTATTGGTGAGGTTGTATGATGTTCTCAATGACGGAGTGAGTGGGAGTAAAGTTGTGAGATGATACAATTGGATATGTGTAACATGTAGCAAATAAAGCTGAAGTTGAGTGAAGTGAAGCTGGGTGGTATTGGTGACGTGACCTCCACTTGCCGACCTTCTAGAAGGCTTGTTACAGGGCTGAGCTGCTGAGGCAGAAGCCATATGCTGAAGCTGGGTCTTTCTAGTCCTTACAGCCTCATTTTTGAGACCTTTAGAAACTAAGACGTAATATTGCTAGAATAGTAGATTCATCCCTTTATGTCTGTTCTCATTATAAACAACCCCCATTGAAGGTATTGGGTCTTGCCGTAGCCAGTAGCTCTTGTTACTTGGTTCACCTCAGGACAGGGGTATGTAACTGCGGCCCCGCTGCCAGGGTTCCTGAGCCTCTAAAAAGTCCCCTGACCGCCCGGCAGAAACCACCCCAAACAACCGTCATCATCCTTGATTTGTTTTTTACGTCGATCAACAACACGCTCGTTGGAACCTTTTTCACATCACCACGTTTCCTATTTCCCTAAATTCCTCGATAGGGCGATGGTCTTGAAAGTATGCCACGCCTGCGAGGGACCAGATATCTAACCTGCTTTTATTGCGGGAAGAGGTCCAATATAAAATATGACGGCATCACACGCCAGTTTCTATGCCTATCATGCGATGCGACAAACTACCTCGATGAAGTAAAGATGGCCTTTCCATACTATGACGCACTTACTAATGAAGACTAGAATGGAGAGATTACGGATCCTCCAGTAGCCACCGAGCGTGAAGCTCCCGCAACCCAATACGCTGTTCCTCGACATTCACCCCCATCATCCCCAAAAGATAGCATCTTTTGCGCAACATGTCTGAAGAATCAGCGACTATTTACGTCATCTCTGGCGCAGTATCTACCCGACGACACGAACCACCCCGATTACCCCGAGCTCGAGCGAAATTACTACAGATTCCGAAAGGGGTTGGAGGAACGATATCCCCAAGTTTGTGATGAATGCGCCGAGAGGGTTGACGGTCAGATTCGAAGGGCGGGATATACGGCCAAGACGGACCATCTTCGACGGATGATGGAGAAGAGTAGAGGGAGAAAGGTTTCACCTGAAAAGAAGGGCGCTCTGGACTGGGTTGATAGCTTGGGCAAGGGGCTGTGGTGGGCAGGATTAGCGATGCAGATGATGTGGCATCTCAGAGCAATTACTCTTGCGTTGGAACATCAAGATGTGGGAATGTACGATCCGGATGACAGTAGCTGGTCGACGCTGGCTGTGAAGAGTCTGGGTGTGGCTGTGGCACTTCTTCCTCCAGCGGATACACTCATCAACAGCGCGGTTGCTGCGGGTATACTGTCGGCATGGTGGAACCCCCAGTTTGTGCAAGTCAGCCGAGGATTCACAAGACATCTCCTGGGGTTCACACAATGGTATGCATTTCAGGGGCTGATCGTCTTCTTTCGCATCCTATTCCGCCGTGTGCTTGAGATGGACGGAGGACAGGCTCAATCGCGGAACGCCCAACTTAGCGCGCACTTGGTTATGTCAGTTGTTATGGTCATGGTAAGTTATTCGAGGAAGCTCCACCTTCAAAAACCCTACTAACATGTTCAGATATATTCTGCCGCGAAAAGGTCTATTAAAGTTGATACCACACCCCTTTTTGGCACCTCAAACACAACTTTTTCGCCACCGAAGCAACCTAAGATTACTCGGCAAAAGAGAGAGGAACCAAAGACCTTCTCAGAACTATTGAATGAAGCGTTGGACTCACCTACGGCAACACCTCAGCCAGATCGGTTCAATCCGTCACCTATCAGAACATTTTCACCACAACCACTGCCCCCTGGCAATTCCTATAGGGCCCCAGGAAGCGCTCGTACCCAATTCAACGCTCTCAACATCACACCTCGAAAGACACAAGACCTTGGATATTCGGACGAGATGGATTGGACACCAACCGAATCTCAAACTCAAACTCAGTCCCCTTACCGAGCTTTCCAAAATACGCCCTCCTCCAATGGACCCCGAAAGTCGTTCGGAGAGGCACCCGTGAGCGCTGAAACAAGCCCTTTTTGGTACAAGGTCCCTCCTGCGCCGACGAACCCATCCCAGCGTATGCGAAACCCTCCTAATGCGCCGATTATCAGAACCAAGCCGGCACAGCAGGAGAGTATTTTCTTCCGAGGCGCGGCTAAGAAAAGGGATGAGAATGAGGATGACGAACGTGAAGTCTCGTTCAAGCCGCCCAGTTTCTTTGCGCCTGAGCGCAGTAATGACGAGGCCAATGGGTTGGCTGACCTCTTGAGTCAGAGCTTTACCTTGGGAAAGGAACACAGCCACCCTGACGATTTTTCAGGGGATTCTGCACATGGACGGGGTTCAGAAACTCGCATGTCTACTGGTACACCCCAGTTCGACAACCTGGGTGTTGAATTCACCGCTCTGGCTGTGATGCTTGTTTTATGGGGTCTCACCGTAGCAGTTTCCATGCCTTTCGGACGAGAAGTCCAGCTAGCATTGCTATCGGCAGTGGGGATTATTGCACTACGAGAGACAGGCGAAACAAGCCGACAAACAAGACTCCCTACCACAGCGACATACATCAGCTCTGCGCTGAATGTAGTCGAGCTGGCAGCGGTCTGCTGGCTTGCACTGGAGGTTTTTCATGAGAACGAAGGCGCTGGAAAGTACGGGATTGGACTATTGACGACAATGCTTGGGCATCAGGTTTGGAGTACTATGAATTGAGTTTTATGCATGATAGAGAGGACGGGTTATGTTGCTTGGGAATATCATGTGTGGCGTTGGATGAGAAACGAAGTATTTTATGAACATGGTGGCTGGTTGGAATAAGATACCAGATGAGGCATGTCGAGATATAATGAAAGTATTGACACGCAATTGCTTGTGTGACGCAAGAACGAAGCTTGGTTGGATATGTAGTCATGACTTGTATTCTTAATGCTTTTCCAGGGATGTTTGTGTTCTCATCCCTTGTCCTATCCCAGAACTACCCCTCAAAAGGGGTCTCATAAGGCCTCTCAGCCTGTGGTGTGATGCGAGCAAGATGTCGTCGCTGACCAGATTGCCAGTCAACAATAGCAGTATGCTGAACGGATCTGTTGTCCCAGACAACAACCGTCTTTTCCTGCCATCTCACACGAGCGTGGAAGTCAGCGCCCCATGCGATGTGCTCATATAAGAAGTTGAGAATGGTATCAGACTCCTCCTTCTTGAGGCCGACAATGCTTCGTGTGACTTTTGGCCGTTAGCCGGTTTCTTCAAGTCTTACGTGAGGAAACTTACATTGAGGGTTGACATAGAGCGACTTCTCTCCGGTGACAGGGTGTGTTCGCACAATAGGATGCTCATTAACAACCGGTTCACGTCGCTTGATACTTCCCTTCTTCACACTAGCATTAACCTGCTCGATCCCAGAATGCGTCGCCTTAAGCCCATGCAACAGCTTCTGAAACGTCGGCGACAATCTATTATACGCTTCAACGGTATTCGCAAAGAGGGTATCACCGCCAGTATCAGGGCTATCGAGGACATAAAGAAACGTTGTTCCAGGCGGCTGCTGCTCATACGAGACATCCGAATGCCACGCCACAGAGCTAACACGCGTCTTGAAGAACTCCTCGAACGACTTATCACCCGCGCTTCTATGCACGAGATGGATCTCCGGATGGCCCTCTGGCGAGCCTGAAGTAGGGTGGATGTGATGGCGGCCGAAGTAACCGCCGAACTTGAGGGCTTCGGAGATGGGGAGGTCTGCGAAGTCTTGGTTGCGGAAGGCGACGACTTTGCGCTCTGCGACGTAGCGGGCTAGTTCGTCTTTGCCGGCGTCGGAAAGACTGCTCAGTTGGATGCCTTCGATCTCAGTGCCGATTGTGGGGGTGAGATGGGAGATCTTTGTGCTGGGTTTGAGGAGGTTGGGGAATGTTGGGTCTGCGTCTTTGCCGTGTTCGTAGTGTGAGAAGGGCTCCAGGGGAGGGTAGACTTGGTCTTTGTTCCATGTTGGGAGATAGTTGGGGTACTGAGATGTTGTTAGTAAGACGAGTGTATGTGAGAGAGGGTGTGATATACCTTTGCGGCAGCGTGGCCGTCGATGCCTTTCTCTTCAGCTTCACGACGGTAGGCAACGGGGGATAACTCCTTGTAAACGCCCTCGACATGGCCAGGGTAGAGCTTTACTTTCTGGGCATCGGCCGCAGGAGCCTGAGTCTCAACAGCTGAGGGAGCCATCTTACAGAGTTACTATCAGATATTATATATAAGTGGTTGATACGGGTTTAACGTCAAATCTGTAGTTCACCTGGAACTCTACGACCTTTATATACCATTCCCTCCTCATCTGACAAATACTAATCCAATACATTCGCAGCGCGGGGAAGTATGCATCCGAATACAGAACTCGCAATGACGAACAGTAAGTGTCAACCATTGTCATCATCGCGCAAGCATCGCATCTATTGCGTTGATCAACGAGACGCGAATCAAATCGCG
Organism: Fusarium denticulatum; assembly: GCA_013396175.1. Lineage (NCBI taxonomy): Eukaryota > Fungi > Ascomycota > Sordariomycetes > Hypocreales > Nectriaceae > Fusarium > Fusarium denticulatum. The sequence continues at coordinate 8,428 of JAAOAK010000315.1, read as the reverse complement.
CAACGGCCGAGAGGGACGGAGAGTGTAACATTGAAATGTAGAGTAACTTGGCGATGTGTGAGTATTTATCACGGCGTTATAGCATAGTATTGCGCCATGTCGGATCTCGTTGTTGAGGGCTTGAGGGTGGTGGTGAGTTGGCGCAATTCCTGGGGATGGGTCACGCAATATGGCTATCAATCGGGGTTATCAAGAGGGAGTATCAATGTCTCGGTTGTCGGTCATAACTCTCCAAACGTCCCAAATGTCTATAGAAATAGTTTTAAAGGTGTCGCATTTGTATGTGGCTCAAAATTCGAGAGTTGCAGTTTTCTAAGATATGTCTATCGCTGGGAAATGGCTATATAATAGTGTACCCCAGCAACTCAATTCCAACTATCATACAAATACCCCGTAACACTTTCAACTACCGAAGCATGCCAAGTCCGAAGATTTCTCCATAAAGAAGCCTAAGTATTCCCGTTTCACGGCGTCTCGGTCGGATCCCTCAGCGATTGGTCCCTATCGCGAGCACGTCATGTCTCTATTCTCATGAGATAGGACAAACCTCCGAACTCGACCATGGCTAGTTGCAAAGCACCCTATATCTCGTACCAATTGTAAGCTTAAATCTCTTGACTTATCGAGAGGTCTTTATTGGTTGTTTGACTGGGGCTCATGGTCTAGATCGAACCCCCAGGTTTAACGGGAGCTGTTGATATTGATCCCTTGGCTGACCCTATTCATTATCGCAGCGTCGTACTTGAACCTAGAGGCCCTGGAGGCGTTGGTTAACCCTGAACCGGCTGGTCATGCCCAGAAAACACTCGTTCGCCGAGCCCTGAGGTGATTTCCGTAGTCCATCGCGACATTGATAACCCCCGTGTCTTCCCAGAGGCATCCAAGCAGCATGGGGGCAAATACTGTAAAATTTTAGATCAATGCTTAAACGAATTAACCTTGGTAGGGGAAATGCCAGTCTTTATAAGTCCAACCCTGTGCCACACAACATCACATCATGTTCGACATCTCCGCGGCCCTCCCTCCTATTCTCTTTCTCCGAGGACTTATTTTCTTTCGGTTGTTACTAGTTCTCTCAGCTGTTACTAGTATCTCTCGCTAAGATCCAAAATGGCTGCCGTTGCAGACTCCAAAGGGGTCATCGGCAAGACTGAATCTGAGGACCGTCGTTTTGACAGCGGTGATGAGACTGCCAATTCGTCAATTGAGCATCCCTTCTCAGATCCAGAGGTTGCGGATCGTTGGAGGAAGGTGTATGAGAATGCACAATATGAGAATCGACATCGGTTTGATCCAAGTTTCACTTGGACTGCTCAAGAGGAGAAGAAGCTTGTTAGAAAGGTACTTCACTCTTCCGTAAGAGACTTACACCAAAGTCATTATATGGACTTCTGGAAGTCAGTTGACTAACATGAGCGCTTGTCTCTAGATCGACTTCCGCATCTGTCTCTGGGCATGGGTCATGTTCCTGTCCCTAGACTTCCACCGACGAAACATCAATCGTGCTATTTCCGACAACATGGTAAGTTAAATTTTCCGATGCATCTAGTGCGACATCTTGACTAATAGTTTCTTCTAGTTGCCTGAAGTAGGTATGAACACTAACGATTTCAACTACGGACAAACAGTAGGTCAACCCCTGCTCTGTTCGGCACTTCGACTGACCATTTAGATCTTCCTTGTTTCGTTCCTCTCAGCTGAGCTTCCCAGTGGCTTGATTAGCAAAAAGCTTGGTGCTGATAGATGGATCCCTTTCCTCATCTGCAGTTGGTCACTTGTTGCGGGTTCTCAGGCTGCGCTGCATAGCAGGGGTGCTTACTTTGCTATCAAGGCTCTTCTGGGTCTTTTGATGGGCGGATTTATTCCGTATGTCATCTGCACCATGAAATTAGAATACTTACTGACAGAGATAGTGATATTGTTCTCTGGCTCACTTATTTCTACAAGTCGAATGAGCTTCCTATCAGATTAGCTTTCTTCTGGACTGCCCTGAGCACCAGTAACATTTTGGGATCTCTTCTTGCCGCTGGTATCCTTCAGATGAGAGGCGTTCTCGGCTGGGGCGGTTGGCGATGGCTGTAAGTACTAAACTTGTCAACTTGTCAACTTTGGAACCTCAAACTCACATGGCTCTTAGATTCCTCCTTGAAGCTATTGGCACCTTCATCATCGGCCTCTTCTCTTGGGTTCTCATGCCTCCTGGTCCCTGCCAGACCAAAAGTTGGTTTCGTGGCAAAAATGGCTGGTTCAATGAACGTGAGGAGTACATCATGGTGAACCGACTTCTTCGCGATGATCCTAGCAAGGGTGATATGAACAACAGGTACGCTACCCCAATGCATAAGCTATGATCATAGACTAACACCGTTCACAGAGAGGCTGTCAACCTTCCCAAACTCTGGAAAGCCGTCAAGGACTGGGAACAGTGGCCGCTTTACATCATCGGTCTCATGGTGTACATCCCTCCCGCGCCCTTCAACACTTACCTCTCCTTCATCCTGCGCCAAATCGGCTTCTCCGTCTTCGAAGCCAATCTTCTCGCTATCCCATCTCAGTTTCTCTACGCTGTCAACTTACTTATCATCACCTGGCTCTCCGAACGTGTGCAAGAACGAGGCATGCTATCATCCCTCTCCAACATCTGGATCTTCCCATGGGTTCTCGCTCTCGTCGTCCTTCCTGGCAATATCTCCCCCTGGGTTCGATACGCTCTCATCACTGGCCTTCTGAGTTACCCCTACTGTCACGCCATTCTTGTTGGTTGGAACGCCAAGAATAGTAACAGTGTACGCACGAGGGCTATCAGCGCTGCCTTGTACAATATGTTCGTGCAGACTGGTAACATTGCTGCGTCTAATATCTTCCGCGAGGATGATCAGCCTCTGTACCGCCGAGGTAACAGGGTCATTCTTGGTATCACGTCTGCCAATATCGTCTTGTTTTATATCGTCAAGGCATTTTATATTTGGAGGAACAAGGTCCGTGATGCTAGATGGAATGCTCTAACAAAGGAGCAGCAGCAGGATTACATTTTGAACACGACTGATGAGGGTCAGCAGCGTTTGGACTTTAGATTTGCTCACTAGAGAAGGGAATGTTTCTGTGGTGCCTTGTAGTAGATTCCAAGAAGAGGTATCTCTGCTTGAAGCTCAATAAATTGATCACAACTACTGGAGTACATCCAATCCTCATGTTCAATTCTCTTCTCTTCTAGATCTTAGCCTGCCTGGTCCTAAGCTTAGGGCAAATTATGCCTAAGCTTAGAAAACATGATAAATCTTAGGATACTATGATCATAAGTTATGCCTAAACTTAGGCCAAATTAGATCTTGAACCGAAGCTGTAGTTGGGAATGTTGCCTGCTGCAGCAGGCATGGGGGTTTGTGTATGTCGCAGTATTCTTTTACCAGGAGGTTAGCCCCTACAGGTTCAATAGAAATCCCCAGATAATTAGTTTTGGGAAAACCCCAGATTAAAATATTATTACTGTTTCTGCCTATACCTTTTCCCTTTAATACATTCCTCCTTTCATTTCAATTTAGTCCTTCTATCTTCCATTTCAATCTTATTCTTCCATCATCTCTTTGACTAAAATGCCCGAGTACATCATACCAGGGGCCTGTGTTCCCTTATATTCGTCATTCACTTCAGGGATTGTGTACTCGCGGGCGACAACTCGCCGATTCTCAACCCACATATACTGATTGACTGGCGCAGAAAGCAACTCCGCATTTAAGCAATTCATTTGCTCTGGTAAGGTGTCGGGGAGAGGTCTCTCCATCGCTACCCACTCATTGATTACTTTTGCCGTGGTCGGTAATGTTGCCTGCTGTAGCAGGCATGGTGGTTGGTGTATATCACATAACTCCTTGACTGGAATGTTAGCACTGAAGTGCCCCGCGGCTTGCTTAAAACAAGCTGATCGTGAAAGATTTGTTGCGTGAGACTCAAGTGTGACGTGGTCAGGATTAATGCATCTTCTCCAATTGCATCGATGTGATACCTCAGTCTCACAGGTGAGCAGGCACTGGAGCTCGTTCCGGGTGTAGTTAACCAGCATGTAGAACCCTTTCGTTGTTGTCTTGGTAGGGCATTCTGAAACACTGAGAAGTTGATCTCATACATCTGGAATAATGCCGAGGTTTGGCGTTTCTCGGCGTGCAGCATGAGCTGGGTAAGCCTCAGGGGGCAAGAAAACACCGAACGTTAATGCAGGGTGTCAAAATAAACTTAGCAAAGAGTCTCCTAAACTTAGGCTAGATTTACCTAAATACTTTCATCACTTAGGGTTAATGTCCCGAGTTTTCTTTCCCCCCCTAGGTAAGATTTGCCGATGGATACCTGGGAAACCCTTGAAAAACAATTCCCAGAGTTGAGAATTGGCCGGATTCAGGTCAGATATGGCTGTTGGGTGAGATTAAACTTTTGACAGAATTGTCCATATGCTTGGTTGATCTTTTCGTGAAAGTCTTGTGGTGAATTGTTGTATGATTCCTGAAGTAACCGGCAAAGCTGGTTCCTGGTCCGCATCGTGCCAAAGCGGACAAGAGGGTAAGCAACTAGGGCAGTGTTGTTTATAGAGATAGCATTGTTAAACACGAGAGGTGTAATGGGCACGGGAGGCGTGTCGCGCAGCTGGACAGCGTTAGGAAGGTCTTCGAGTTTTACGATATCTAAATTGTTAGTGATATGGGCTTGAGGTTGCTGATATCAGTGGTTATACCTTGCTCATTGTCGTCGATGATAATGGGATTGAACCACATTCCTTGAGTCATCTTGTCTGCCATATTGTTGGAGATGACGGCGGATGATGGAGGGGAAAAGAAAGAAAACAACAGACCGCCAAAGAGATATCCATGGCAGCAAGTCTGGGAAAGAGTGGCAGGCCGTCTTGCCGGGGAAAGAGGCAAAGGAAAGAGGTAGCATCTCCTGGGTCAACTGACATGGCAAGAAGAATGGCTCAATACAGCAAAACAATATCACGATAACCTACTAAGGTAAGTAGGTAGGCAAGAGAGTAGTTGGACAAGCGATTGGAAATAGCAACCTAGAAGTGGCCCAGGGAAGTAACAGATTTATTAATTAGCTTAAATTCTCTATAATCTGTAGGCAAACTGGGTGACTTGCGAAGAGCAGCGGTTGAAAAACTTGCTGGCTGAGGAGTTGTACTCGTCCATTATGTATCAAGCTTAATTACCATTGTCCTCTGGATGCTGGCCAATCTGGTCGTAGTCATCCCAGCTAAGCTGGCCGACATCGTTGGCGGAAATGACTTGAGGCCATTCGTATCCTTCCTCGAGGACAAGAGGCTTCCAGGCTTGACCCAAATGGGTGAGCTTGTCGGCTACAAGTTCAATCGGGACAAAGCCCCCTGAAGGCACCCGCGAGTACTGGATGCCTAGTCCAGTGGAGGGCTGCCAACTCTGGGACTTCATAAAAGCGAGTGTCTCTCGTGCCAATTGGCGGGTGGCTGCTTCGTTGTTGAAGATGGCGATGTTGGTGATGGATCTGGCGTACAAGGCGACATCAGATGAATCCGGCTTCGGAAGATATAGGGGCATGTCGAATGACAGGACGAGAGACTTGTCGATCCCAGCCATCTGGGCGGCTGCCGACAACGGCATAGATTCAGAAACCTTCTTTCGAAGGGCAATAAGGAGCGCACCAAAGACTCGGGCGGCATCCTCAGACATGAAGATCATACACTCGTCTGCCGCGATAAGAGAAAAGATAGCCTTACGGCCATTGCGAGTGCTGAAGGAATCGGCGACAATATATGGTATCGCAGGCCATGGTCGCGGGACGACAGGGATTGGGTCATCCTTTTGACTTGGCGGCGAGCCAAGCATCGCAAGTTCTTCGTCGGAGTCGGGTTCTGGGGGTTCGGTCGCTCGTCTTTTTCTCTCTCGATGAGCCTCCCTAATGACTCTATCGATCTGTGAGACCGCCGGCTCAGGTGCCTGCTCGGCCTCGACCGTGGTGACGCTATTGATAATACCATCAACGCCTCCCATGGTCATAAGGATGGAGCGGGCCTTTAGGCGCATCTCGGGGGTGTTTTCTGCATCGACCAGAGTCTTTACAACCTTTGCCAAGAGGACCGCATTCTGTCCCATTCCGATCGCATTTTGGGCACTTTCCCCAGCCTTAGCCTTGATATTACCTGTATGGCGAGCAAACGGATCATCATCAGGAGCAAAGGGGTTACTCGTTTTGCCGGAGGATCGGTTGCTAGGCGCCATAGTGTCTGTTTCAGAAACGTCTTCAGGGTTTGTCGCTTGACGCTGCGGAGTATGCGGGAAAAGGATACTGGGGTCAGGATCGGTTTGGTTCAAAGCTGGTCCGCCTAGCGGAGGGTTTGGGTAGTATATGCAGGTAAAGGCGTTGGACTATCCACCTGTGGGATTGTAGCCGTCTTCACGCGCCTGGTCCTGATATGACTGATGCAGCCGTGGGTTTCTTTGCACCCACCAGTCGTATCGGTGCACCTTATGGCTATTAATGAGTAAGTCTTCTCGGCCGTACAGCTGGATTGCACGGAGGTGTCCCGCGTACGAGAGGGCGCCACCGGGTTTCGTAAGAGGCTCGGAGAATAAACGTCGATAGCCAATATCCTTACTCGGATGGCTTCAATACGAGCATGGGTTAAGCTGATTGTTTTGTTTTGGATGAAAGAAGATGTAGAATGCAACGCTTGTTGCAGGGCTGTAGAATGTGAGAATATCCACGCGTGGTAATGAGACACCGCAAGGGAGCGAGAGCGCGAGAATATTGATTTGTGAGTAGGAAATGACGAGAGGATGCAACCTTAATGTAAAGGGTACTCCTGAAGGAGCTTCGTGAGACTTTGACGGGATGGTTTTGAGGTTGAAGGGAGGAATGAAGTTCGTAGAGGGCGAGGAGATATTTCTGCAGTTGATGGATACTTCTTGCACCCGGCAGAAAATAAATGGGTCAAGTCGATGTGAATTTCTCGGTTGTTGTGGAAACAACGAGACAAACCCGCTGTGAATGAAGTCTCGAGTTGTTTGGTTGGGTTAGCTGTATAGGTACAAAATGACGGATGAGCTGCCACTGCACGACAATGCCAAGCACAAACCGCCACTCAGATAGAAATCAACTAGCAAACCCGGCCAAAACTTGTTAATCAAGCATATGGGATTTGTTCCACAGGATCTTAATCTTGGAGCAAAGATCTAATAGTATTAAAGAGAGTCTAAAGATAATATATCTAACGGTGAACTTGCACCACTTTAAATACCAAAACACTCCATTGCATCGAGTCCAAACTCATTCCAAACATAAAACATTAAGCATTTCTCTCGTTGAGAATCGTAAGTCGTTCATAAGAACAGTTATGTGCGTTGTGCCATCCTGTACTGTCCCAGTTCCAACCCCCCTTTCGTCACCATATCATTCTGAGTTTTGAGCTTAGAAGAGAGAGTTGATAAACTCCTTGGCACGCTTGTAAGATCCGTAAGATGAGTACTTCTTATAGTTGTAGCTTCCTAGAGGACGGTCAGAGTCACAGTCTCAGGGTTGGAAGAAGTTAACGAACCATAGTTGGTGTATTTCTTAGGAGCAGGAGCAGGCTTCTTGGAAGGCTCAGCCTCAGGCTCACGCTTGTAGGAGCCATAAGAGCCGTATTTCTTGTAGTCGTAGCTTCCTGGAGGATGGTTAGGACCATTGTCTCGCAAGTCAAGGTTTGGGTGAGAGGTCAGGGGTGAAGGGAGACAACGAACCATAGTTGGTATACTTCTTAGGAGCAGGAGCCGGAGCAGGCTTGGGCTTGGGCTTGGGCTTTGCGCCGTAGCTTCCATAGCTAGGGTAAGACTTCAAGTTCTCGCCAGCTCCCTTATAATCGCCGTATTTAGCATATCCAGGAGCGGCTTCAGCTTCAGGGGCAGCTTCAGGAGCAGCTTCGGGAGCAGCCTCACGCTTTTCAACCTCCTCACGCTTGTAAGAGCCATAGGAGCCGTATTTCTTGTAGTCGTAGCTTCCTGGAAGAGTGTCAGTGTTTGAACTGCGGCTTGCTCGAAGGACTTCTCACCGTAGTTGGTATATTTCTTAGGAGCAGGAGCAGNNTCGCCGTATTTAGCATATCCTGGTGCTGCTTCAGCTTCAGGAGCAGCAACCGGGGCCGCCATGGCACCCGCAGCGAGAGTGAGGAGTGTAACAGCGGTGAACTTCATTGTGATTTCTGAAGAAAGATAGAAAGATGGTAGAGCGAGGAAGTAGAGAAGAGGGTGGGTGGTGGGTAGTTAAGGCTGAAGGGATGGGTGAGGTGAAAAGTATCTCATGATCATCTTGATTAGAGCTTAGCTTGCAGAAGCCCACTGGAAGCTCTCAATTCCGAAAGTCTACCTACCTCTCCAGATCCAGACTCGCTCCGCCAAGAGAAACTCGATGATGGCGTCGGATCCTACAG
>JAAOAK010000314.1:0-105268 GCA_013396175.1 Fusarium denticulatum | reverse complement strand
GTATTAAGTACTTTATTATTAGTATAGTAAATAAAGTAAACTATTTAATATTTAGTTATAGACTTATTTAAGTTACTATATATATCTTTAAGTATCCTTTTTTAAATATTATAAATATATTAATACTATAGTAATAAGGGTATGCTTTAACCTTATATATAACTTATAATATAAGTAAGCTAGAGCGGGCATTAGTTATTTATAATTCTTATAATGTTTCTAAATATCGTTAAAGACTTAAGGCTATAAGCTCGCTTCCACCTATTCCCCTGCCTCAGCCAGCAGTGCCATCACAGTCGCTGCGAGTGGCCCCGATAACCACCGTGCTCCGTTCTCCAACTACGGCCTCCGCGTCGATATATTCGCTCCGGGCATTGGTATTCCTACTGTCTCGAGCTCGGTTGATAATGGACCTCATTATAGTTCTGGCGCGAGTGCGGCAGCGGCGCACGTATCGGGTCTAGCTGCGCATTTCATTTCCAGCGAGAACTTGAGGGGTTTCAAGGCTGTGAGGAAACGGATTATGCGCGCGAGTTTGAACGGGGTGATAAAAGATACGCGATTGAGCAGAAACCGTCTTGAATTTAACAGTGTGTCAAGGAATTGAACACTTTTGTGCAAAACTATTATTTCAAGACTTCAAACAGTTGAACTGAGGAGTTGCTTATAATAGTTTAGACCACGATATTTGTTCATCGTAAGAATAGAGTGTTATGTCTCGACGCAGCCCTCGTCAAGATCATGTAGGACGCTACGTCGTCCTACATACTCATCCTGCGCTTCGTGTTGTCACTCTGCCATCCCTTTGCTCTCTCAAATCCATTTTTACCCTCGTAGAAGTCTTCGAAAGCCTGACGAATACCGTCGGCACTAGTTGAAACGAATGGTCCATGCTGAACGACTGGTTGGTCAAGGATCTGGCCGGCGATTAAGAGAAGGCGAGCGCTGGAACCTTGACTCTCAGCAACCTGGATAGAAACGGCATCTCCTCCTGGCTTGTATAACACCGTACCATGTTTATCCACCCTTCTCAAGGCCCCATTTGGCGATGCGAAATCGGCAGAACCTTCGAAGACATACGAGAATGCATTCCAATCCTTAGGTAAGGGTTGGACCAGCGTGCCACCTGGTTGAATCTCGACGTCGAGATACCACACAGGAGTATATGACAAGTCTTTGACGCTATCGACGTCGGCGACCTTGCCTGATATAACCTTGACCAGAACCTTGCCATCGTCTAGATGCACGCTCGGGATATCTTTGGCTCTCAAATCGCGATATCTGGGCTCACACATCTTGAGATGTTTTGGGAGGTCAACCCACAGCTGTAGACCCATACTATCGCCTCCATCAGAGCCCTCGACGGGCTGTTCGGAATGCATGATACCTCTGCCCGCAGTCATAAACTGCAAGTCTCCAGCATTCAATATGCCCCTATTACCAGCAAAGTCCTCGTGCTCAATAGCGCCTTTGAGGATGTACGTCACTGTTTCTTGACCTCGGTGGGGATGATCGGGGAAACCTGCGCCATTGCCGCCTTTCATGTAGTCAAGCATGAGGAATGGCGAGAAATTGCGCTGTTGTCGGCTGCCAATGGAGCGTCGTACTCTAGCTCCAGCGCCTTCAGCCTGTTCGATAGCGGTGAAGATTTTACTGATCGTTCTTAGTTCCGGCATGATCGATAGGTGGCTGGCGCGAGGAGAGTGTCTTGGTTATTAACTTCTGTGTCAATAATAGATAAGTTTTAAGAGGCTGGATAGTCTTGTTCAGCGACTTCAATAATTGGTATAAGACTTGATCAGGCGATGATGTGTATATATATATAGGCACATACTCAATTTAGAAATAGAGTCAAGTGTCTCTGATTGTTAATGCTTACGAGATTTAGGTGGGGCAATCACATATCAGAGTCGGCTCAATTGTAGAGGCTTGACTAGCCATGTGGTGAAACAGTATAAGCAAAATCGGTCGTCCGCTACGCAGTAGAGCTCCGCTCGCCATGTATGCCAGTTATAAGATCTGAGATAAAACGGCGGGGTAGAGATAGTCTCCTTCTAGATTTTAAATATTTACGGCGCAGCTTCTTCACGAAGGGGATTGGCGCCAATGGGCCAGGATGATTGAGTGTAGCAAGAAGAGGTGTTATGACAAATCAACCGCGCGGTAGATCGGTCTTTTGAAATGCTTACCGCGCGGGAACTCCACTGAGGAAGGGCAGCATAATAAATAGAGGTTGAAACTCCATGAGACACCTGGGCAACAGTGATAAGGCGAATCTGCAAAAGGTTCACATCAAGGATCTTAGTGTTCCAGTCTACAACAAGCTATATCCGCCAGCTCGGATCAGTAAGACCAAACTTGTCTGCAGGGGGATAGAACGAAGGACCTCAGGAGGTATCAGGTTGAAATTTAAATAGCGCTACTCATAGCAAATATTAATTTCTCCCTATTGATTACTTATTCATAAAAGACTTGTACACATTGAATGCCTTACGGTAAGTAGACGAAGACTGCTCCTACGGTCCTACCTAACCATTCTCGGTCTCTGCCAGTTCTGACCGCCTACTCAATCGTCGCCACCATCTCAGTCCAGGCTCTTGCGATATCACACCATAAATATCACCTCTTCCAAAAATGTCATACAATCAATTTCCCAACCGAAGACGAGTGATACAAGCATGTGTAAACTGCCGTATGCGCAAGACGCGCTGTGACGCTGCTCAGCCAAGATGCGGCCTCTGCGCTTCACAGAATGTTGATTGCGTCTATCGAGATGCGAAACAGCCCAAGATTGACTATAACACGCAAGTCCTCCTGGAGCGGATGCAGCTACTTGAGGATCGTATTATGTCATCGAATACGGCATCGCAGGGTCAGAGAGCTCCTCTAGAAGCGTCACCTACGAGCCATCATGATCCACAGCATGACTCAACTACTGAGGGACGAGAGCCTGTCTTTGAAGTTCAGATACCGCTGTCGCATACGGCCAACGCAAATCATGTCTTCTCGTGGAGCTTAGTTCAGACCCTTCTATCGGAGAACAACACAGAAAATCAAGACTTGCCGAACTATGCAGATGCGACCGAAGTCTTCTTCCAAGGGCAGCAGAACAGCAAACATCCATCGACAACGTCGCAGCCTCCTTCCTCGTGGAAGCTCTACGACAGCTCATACTGCAGATCGTCTCGTTATGATAGTGTAGAACGGCTGCGCGACTTGATTCACCTCTATTTTACAAAGGTCAACATTTTCTTCCCTCTGCTGCTAAAGAGCAATATTCTTAATATCTTCGAGATGGCAACAGCGAAGGAGATTTATGGAGAGAACGAGACACCGATGGTCGATATGCCCCAATACGGCCTGCTGCTCGTGGTCCTTTGCCTGGCATTGTTGAGTTCTAGTGGACAGTCTGACATAGCCCTGGAAAATAACCATAAACCCTTCTCGAACAGATCGAACAGTCCTGAGGATCAGCTGAGGAGCGAGTTATGGTGCAAAGCAAGGTTGATACTTGGTTACGTCTCCACTGATATGTCACTAGAAGCTGCCCAGGCCACCATGCTCGCAAGGTGAGCCGTCATCCCACGCCCATAAGAACTAACTAATAACTCAGCATCTACATGGGTGCATCGGGTGCAGTAGCAGAAGCTTTCCTCTGGGCCCACGCAACAGCCGTCAAGTGCGAGACTATAGCCCGATTACAGGCAAAGAACGAGAGTATCTCCGATAGTTTCCGTCGTTTGTACTGGATATCCTTCATATATGAATGCGATTTCATATCTGAGATATCAATTGTGTCACCATCTGGTATATCGAGATACGAAGACAAGATCCCATACCCAGCCTTTACTGCTGAAAGTCACCCTATCTCGCCATCCGTACCGGAGTCATCAGAAGCAAACTCGATAAGGAGCCAGGAAGAGCTCGTCGCCTTTCAGATCACTACAAACTCAGCCATTAGACGGTTTCTGAATACCGTCAACAGTGTTGTCTACGATGACAAAGAGAAGTTCCGGACAAGACGATCAAACTACGCATCTTGGCTGCTCAGAATATCGGAGGATCTCTGGTCTCATCACTCTGCCATATACCGCAACCTTCCCGAATTCCTCCTAAGTAACCCGTCGCAAGATGTCACAATGACAGAGGCCGATACCAGCTCTCCTGCAAGTCTTCAATCGCCAACAGCCCGTATACAGGGCATCCCAGTTGGCAATAACTCGTGGAACATTTTGAGACTCAAGGGGAGATACTATGCGGGCCAATACATCATACACAGGCCTTTCATTGAATTCATTGTCCTCAATATCGACAACTTTGAATCGCATCCTTGCAAAGACGCAGTTCTGAAACGATCCAAGTCTTGTTTAGATGGATGCACGGGGTTTATCAAGGTATTTGATGTCCAAACAATAAATAGTTTGACGTGTTTGTTCCCTACTGGGATGGTGTAAGTAATCTTGTCGCTATTGCTTTGCCTATAACTAACCATGTCCCTTTGTTCTCAAGCACATTTACTATGACTATCATCCTGATGGTTGCGACGATCTTTCCGATATTCAAGGATCTGCTGCCTGAGAATGTGGAGGATGTCATTCTAGCTGGGAAGAGGAACCTCGCCCGATTTAGCCAGAGTGTGGCAGAGTTTTCATGGCATATCGAGATACTAGAGAGGCTTGATGTGGCGCGGAGAAATAGAATAGCAAGACAGGCGGAATGATAAATGACTACTCGACTTGCAATCTCATGTCTAAGATGACTTTGCATATGGATATAGAGATTTCTTGCTTTTTGTATACTAAACGTGATTACATCGCATGTCTAACGACAAGTCTATGCTGCGACAGATACAGGCTGAGCTTGCGGTTGTTGTTGCTTCTTCATCTCAGCTTTAAGCTTCTCTTCCGGCGACAGCTCAAAAATACCAACACCCGAAACAGATGCCTCCTTAGAAGCCACGTCACTTGCAGTACCTTCTGATTCAATGACTTTTCCTTCCAGCCTCTTATCACCAGCCCTCATAGGCGCATACGTCTTCAGCAGTTCATTCAACTGTTCCCTCTGCATGCAATTCTCATACTTCCAACTTGCAGCAAGCTCATCCAGTTCCTCAAAGCTCTTATCCTTGAAGTAATCCGCCCACTCAGGAATCATATACTCAGCCATGGTGATGCCTCGAATACCGCGAAAGACATGCATGTGCATGCGCCATTGCCAGGGATACTTCTTGGAGTATCGTGCAGGGACGTTGTCTTCGAACCATTGGTGTAGTGGACCGAAGAGGCCATCTTGGAGGTGGGCGTCGTCGTAGGCCCATGAGTCGACGGCGAGATCTCGTTTCTTCTTGATAATGGGACCGAGGAGCTCAAACCAGGCGGAGTCTGGGGAGACGTGGGTCATTCCCATGACGTTGACGTCTTTGTATGCCCAGATTGACCATGCTAAGCTGTGTTAATGCTATCCGTGGAATGGAGTGGATTTTGGGGTGACCTACCAATGCTCTCAGAAGTGTAGATAGCCATCTGTCGATCTAACATATTGTATCGCTCTTGGTTCTGGACTTCCCAGTCTGGGTTGTACTCTTTTCGCTCGTAAATGGGACCGAATTCACCTGCAGACAAAAGTTAGCTCGGTCATCTAAAGGGCCCAATGAAACAAAACTCACCATTCCAGATTGGCACGTTGTGCTTCTTCATAAACTCCACCTTGCGGTCGTACATTCTGCGAATGTAGCTCTCCTGTTCTTTTGTACCTTGGAATCTACCGATTCGGTTCGGGAACCCAAAGCCGCAGTAGTCATGGATGGCGTATACCGAGTTGTCCCATACTCTGTCGAAACCTGTGAAGTCCATGCTGAATCTGTGACGATGCTGTCGTCAGTACGTCTGTAGGAGATTGGTGCAGGTAATTGGTACTCACGTATTGCCTTCCAGAAACAAGATATGGTCAGGATCAATGTTCCTGATTGCCGGCACGATACGGTCGTAGAATGCCAACAGGCGAGTCCACTCAACGTCAGCAGGCTCGTTCATGGGATTATATCCAGCAACCCATGGATTGGCCTTATATCTTCGGGCGATATGTTCCCAAAGATTAATCGCTCGGTCTTGGAAGTGTTTGTGGTCCCAAAAGGCGGCGTATCCGGTCGGATTGTCGCAGTGCCAATCCTGATTCTGTCCACCGGGCAGGGCATGAAGGTCGAGGATAGTGTAGATGCCATATTTAGCGCACTGCGACTCACGTTAGCAGCTTGTGATAAAGAAAACCGTGGCGACTTACGAGACTGATGACTCTGTCAACATGCTTAAAGCCCTCTTCCTTAATAACAAACGGGTTCATGTCATCTTCAAAATGTCTGTAATTGAGGCATAACCGCAGGCAATTGAAGTTCAACGAAGCAAGAAATTCAGCATCCTTTTCACCGAAGAAGTATTCGAGAAACTTGTCGAAGAAGAAGTCGTGCTTCTCTTGGCCAAGCACCTTGAGGAGCGCTGCTCGGATCTGGTGTTCTCGTCCGGGGAAGCCATTCATGAAGTTCTCCATGAGCATCCACCCACCGAGCGCAGTCTGTGATGACGGTGTCAATATGTCGCCATTGGCAATATACCGTAATAGTGAGCGCAAGATGGGTATGAGAACTTACACCGCGTAAGAGTACTGCATCGCCGTTTGCGTCGACAATGCGATCGCAGTCTGTCTTTAGGACTCCAGTAGTCATGATGGTAGTCAGCAGCCGGTGAATGGGTCAATAAGGCAAGCAATCCAGAAACGGGCGTGCATGGACTTGTCCTAAATACCCCATGCTGTGTCCTCTCCCGGAATATTTCCACTTTGCACATCTCATGATTACACCAATGATGTTAGCTCATGAGGAGACCGTGGGTTACCGAGGATAAACAATTCCTCTTGAGCGTCGATATCCCTTTCGGGGGAGTCAATTCCTTGCCCCGAGACCAAGTTGACCTGGAGGCGAGCCAATCATAGAGCTTCGGGGGAGCTAAATTCTAACCCCGATAATCTCAAAGTGGAACACGAGTCGTGGAGATTTGTAGGGCCAACGATTTAGCTCCCCCGAGAGGCCATGATTGGTTTATTTCGATCTTCCGTCCCCGCAACATCTCACTCATGACTATGAGCAATTCTTTGGTGATGCAAAGACTTCACAACTTCCCCGATGAATTGTTGCATGACCCGACACATGGAACGATCAATATGCGGAGATCCCCAGAAATTTTGTCTCGACCCCGCAAAGTTTAGCTGCAACGCTATCGAATTGATGGGGTGAATGACACTCGAGTTTTCGGATACTAACCAGGTGCACTCTAGGTTGGCAGCAATATAGGCAAAAACACTCCCGGTTTTTTATCACATCGCAAACACATATATAAGACTATCAACCATGCCAGGTGATCTGCACTTATCTTCTTCATCAAACTCAACACCAGCATTTCCTTTGGATTGATCCTTCGCTATGAACTATCTTCGAAATCGTCTTCCAGCCCCAAAGCAGGATTTGCTCACCAAGCAAGCCCGCCAGCAAGGCACCACCGACGCAGCCTACAAGCCCTCGCGCATATCCGAGCTCTCCAAAGAGTCTCCAAGCTGGTACAAGTCCGCTGCGCGGCGACATCTTTACTTCCTACTCTTCCCTGCATGTGTTGTATCATACGCAACCTCTGGGTATGATGGAAGTATGATGAACTCCCTACAGACAGTGTCCTACTGGGATGACTTCTTTGACAATCCACGTGGTTCTCAGCTTGGACTCATGAGCGCTATCATGTCGCTTGGCAGTATCTGTTCCACGCCTGTTGCGCCCTTTGTTGCTGATAAATATGGTAGACGGTGGGGTATCACTACGGGAAGCATCATCATGATTGCTGGTGCTATTTTGCAGTGCGAGAGTACCAATTTTGCCATGTTTGTTGTCAGCCGTTTCATTCTGGGCTTTGGGTTGTCTTTTGCTACGACTGCGTCTCCTAGTATGGTTAGTGAACTGTCTCACCCCAAGGATCGAGTCACTATTACAGCTATCTGCAACACTTGGTAAGTCAATCCTTGTTACTTGTCTATTGTGTTTGCTGACTCTTGCAGTTGGTTCCTGGGCTCTATCGCAGCTGCTTGGATCACCTACGGCACCCGAGTAATCCCTAGCACTTGGTCATGGAGAATCCCCTCCTTGCTTCAGATGGCACCCAGCATCATCCAGCTATCTACTGTCTGGTTCCTCCCTGAATCCCCACGATGGCTCATCTCGAACGATCGCAGCGAAGAGGCCCTCGAAGCTCTTACGAGGTACCATGGAGAGGGTGTCAAGACGGAACTAGTCGAACTGGAATACGAAGAGATTCGAGCCGCAATTGAGCAAGAAAAGCGTAGGTCTCTCGATGTCGCTCTGTTATACTTTACTGACTGTTTTCAGTATCTGGTCAAACTACTTGGAAGTCTATGGTCAGCACCAAGGGTAATCGCTACAGAATGTTCCTCGTTATCTGCATGGGTCTGATGTCTCAATGGTCTGGAAACGGACTGATCTCCTACTGTAAGTCTACGTCACCGGTCACAATCTGACGGATCAATGGCTGACTCGATGACTCTGCAGATCTGTCTCGAGTAATGGACAGCGTCGGCATAACGAACAAGAAGACACAAGCCCTGGTCAACGGTCTCATCAATATCTGGAACTGGGCCCTCGCTCTTACTAGCGCCTGCTTCGTCGATCGCGTCGGTCGCCGTCCTCTTTTCCGAATCTCTACAGTTGGCATGTTGCTTGTCTTTACAGGATGGACCATCGCATCGGAACGCTTTGCTGCTACGGAGGCCAAGGCAGCTGGCGTTGCAGTGATGGCACTCATCTTTGTGTACGAGATCTTCTACTGCATGGCTTTCTCGCCCCTCCCTGTTGCATACTCAGTCGAAGTTCTCCCGTACTCTATCCGAGCCAAGGGAATGGGCGTGTATGTCCTTGCGACGAAGTGTGCTGTTTTCGTCAATCAGTACGTCAACCCTGTTGGACTGGATAGCATTGGATGGCGGTACTACCTCGTTTACGTTGCTGTCCTAATCGTCGAGAGTTTCATCGCCTACGGTTGGTTCCTCGAAACAAAGGGTAAGGCCTTGGAGGAGATTGCTGTCATTTTCGACGGCGAGGCTGCAGATGTCACTGTTGACGAGCCTGTCAAGTCCGAGGTCTTTAGTACTGAGATGCCCACGACTCTTGAGCAGGAGAATGTTGACCGCAAGGTATAGGACCAAAACGATCAAGCAGACTACCCAATGAGACTTAATTCCTTTAGTTGTCACTTAGTTCCTAATTATATAAAGCCAATAATGCTCTTTATTGCCTGTTACGTCTTGTTCATCTAGACTATGACTTTCTCCCCTCAACACCGCCGAAGCGATAGCCTTGAAACTGCCGCGATATAGCCTTGAGATTATTTTTAAAGAACCTATCACGATTTGGCTTAATTTCAGCTCTGAACGATAGCCAAGTAAATTGTTAAAGAAAGCCGAAGGATTTTGGCTTGTCTTGTCTGCTCTGCTGTCTCAGATATGGTGTCCTGATTGGCCCCAACATTTATATGGCACGTGCACAGTCCACCGCCTCATTGTCCTACCTCTTCGTCTCCCGTCCAACCTCCAGATATCCTGTCCCTCCATATCGCATCTCACATTACAATAATGTCCTAGAAGTTCAACAGATTTCCTAAAGCCTGCGACTTATTTCCATAGCTTTACCAAAAAGACAGACGAAGCGCTACAATGGACGCCTCTGAGCTGCTGACTCTACCCTTGGCGTACCAGAACGGCTCGGCCCGCCTACTCACGGGAGACCTGGTCGTACACGACATTGAGCGATGGTGTCATCGAAAAGTCGACAAAGGAGGCGTCAAGCCAGTCATGGCTGTTGTCTTTTTCAACACGGGCCCTGATGCAGTAGACTATGTCAAGATCAAGGCTCACGTTGCTGCGCGGGTAAGTCACCAGTTTCCTCATTCCTACCACAGTGAGGACAATAGCTGCGACCTGGCACAAAATACGCCCCAGCACTTTTTTGGCAGATATTAATCGACCCAATATGAAACAGGCTGGTGTCGCCTACTGGGTGTATGAGATGCCCGTCGACGCGTCAAAAATAGAGGTCATGAGCCAAGTCAAGAAGCTGAACATGAACCCTCAAATCCACGGCATCCTTATACAGCGCCCGTTGCCTGAGCAGTTGAATGAAGCAAAGATCATGGGATACATCGATCCTGTCAAGAACATTGAAGAATACGATAAAGGCCAGGTAGTCAATATTGCCGCAGACGCATTGGTCCGCTTGTTGGCCAGGTACGGGCTGCTAGAGTCGGCACAGCAGGCAAAAATCCAGATTGTCGGTTTCGGGAATATCATCACGAAAGAGTTCATCAACCAGATGAAGCGCCAATTCCCCTACGTAAGCGCGTCTAAAGACTTCGATCTCAACCATGAAGATAAACACGAAGCTCTGCAAGAGGAAGTTCAGGCACCACGCGAAACCATGATCATCTCGGAACTGCATCGGGGACCTGGTTTCATCAAAGAATCTATGGTCAAGCCGGAAGTGAGAGTCTTGGTCGATCTTGGCTTCTATGTTACAGAAAAGGGCGTCATCGGCGATGTGAGCCACGCGCTCTTTGACAGGAGTGATATGGCAATTGCACCAACCCCGGGAGGAGTTCTTCCCATTTTGCTATGGATTATGATGGAGCGGACGATAAAGGCCAAGCATATGATGGCAAAGGAAAACCTGAGAGGGTGTTGTTGCTTGACTATGTGAGAAGTAGAGGTGGCTATATTAAATATATTATTAGTTCATTTTACATGTAACTGTTATTTATTTTAAAGGTTGAATAAATTATATTCCTTTTCTTATTATATATGTATATATATATATTAATTGTAAGGAATATATTCTATAGAAACTAATAAACGACAAACTCACTGAGACTGAACTTCTTACAGTATAGGTAGACTGACGCTCACCATCATCTTGGCAAGCTGGCCAGGTTCAGGGATCCATGCAAGACAGCAACAACTGTTTTGAGTCATGAAATGAGGCCCCCTACGCCCCGCACGACAGACAGCATGTGGGAACAAGATGGGTTGGCAGTATAGGCAGTCAGACAGGGGGTTTAAAAGTGGCTTAGGAAAAACAAGCTGAACAGACACGGCATGAGCCTGATGCCGCTCTGTGCCGCCCTTGGCAGAGGTGATGAGGTGATATCAGATCATTGAGACCGGCAGAGGCCAAAGCGTAAATCGCATTTGGTCCAATTATAGAGTGCCGACCGAGAAATGAGGCGTTCCGGTGTGCTAGGACTTGGCTGACCTTGAACACTAATTGGTGGAAGATACGATACACGGGAAGCCACAGTTACAATAGGTATGGAGACTGGAGTGTGAACAGAGATTTGATACTTTGATAGTGCAAATTGAATCTGATTGTTACACAAAAGGTAAGTTGTTTTTCAGCCCGGATCCACGAGTAAGTACAGTGAGCGGGTAAGGCCCGCGTTTCGCGCGTTGTGAGACCAGTCCAGTGCCTTGCCCCAAAGCCCCCCGTATGGATGGATTCCCCACAAGAACGTAACCACTTCTTCCACGACCTTAGATCTGTCAGAAATTCATAGACCAACAGGACTATTGCATTATTTTCAAGTCTGTTTTAGGAATTTAAGATACCAGGTCATAAAGATACCGCATGGAAAGAAAACGGCCGCTCAATCTAAAGCCTGACAGCGAAAGCTATCGCTGGTTATTTGTTCGCAAAATAACCCGACAGAGTTGTTGAAAATTTGACACGTCAAATGTGGGTGGGTCATATTTCAGCTGACCTGAATATTGCAGGAGCTGAACGAAAATCGTTTGCCAAAAGAAAAAACAGTAATCGTCAAGGGTCTTATCGCTTAAATCACTAATAAGCCCAGCGCTAGTAGCTGATCAGTTAATATTTGTTTTTGTGTCCTTCAAGTTCTATCCCAACTCCTCTTACGAAACACTCGTATTCCTCCCTACCAGAACGTCTCTGATCATCATGCAGTCCTCTGACGGGTCAATCGCTAGCCATGACCCAATGCCCGAGATTACTCATTCAGACGTTGATGAAGAATCGGACTATGACAGCTTTATCAAGGCCATCAACGATAATGACGTTACAAAGGTTGAATCGCTTCTGGCCTCGGATCCGAAATTGCAGCACGCCTCATACGAACTCACGGTAACCACTGAGGACTCCGAGATCGCCAACTTTTCTGCCTCTCCATTGGCTGTGGCGGTAGCATGCCACTGCATTCCAGTTGTGCAATATTTTCTCAGTCATGCGCAAGCTGTTGATATTGATCGGCCAACTCATACGGAAGGCTGGTCAGCGCTACATTTTGCTGCTCGTTACGATTACCAAGACAGCTTGAGTCTGCTCCTAGGTAGCAACCTAAATGTCAACCAGCCTGATAAAGAGGGAATGTCTCCATTACATCTAGCCTCTAGGTATGGTCACTTGGGAGTCGCCAAGAATCTTATAGATAAAGGCGCGGACATTGTCAGTCGCGATGCGCAAAGACATACCCCGTTCCACATGGCTTCCATGTATGGCCAAGATGAGGTTCTGAAGCTGTTATGGGACAAAGGACCCTCAACTCAGATATCTGATGAGAACTGTTACGCCTTTCCAGCGTTACAACTGGCAGTCATGAATGACAGGTGCAATGTAGTACCGTTGCTATTAGACTTTGGCGCGAACATATCACAAGGAAATGGCGAACATAAAAAGACGCCTCTACACACCGCCTGCGCCAATCTTTTGCCCGAAATGGTTCAGTTGCTACTTGAAAAGGGAGCAGACATTCATGCCAAGGATAAATACCTCAACACACCCTTAATGCAGTCATGTTTCGACCCGCATCCAGGCGTTTTCAACTTGCTCCGCAACGAAGGTGCGTTAACCACAGAGTTGAATATACATAGGCGTACCGGCTTTCACGCGGTGGTCTTATCCGAGAGACCATTCGACCAAATGCATAGAGATGTCGTTGCCCTTTTAGTAGGCTTAGGCGTTGACATCAATCAACGCGACATCTTTGGCTTCTCGCCTCTTTTTCATGCTTGCAAAGAGCAAAAGCCTGATATGATCAAGCTTCTCCTTGATTTTAGCGCCGATATAGATCAGAAGACAACTGCTGAAAATGGCCTCACCGCTCTCATGGAAGCATGCTGCGAGTCGCCTGATGAGCCGGTGGACATACTCCTTCGCCGAGGGGCCAAGCTGGACCCTACTAACCCTCATGGTCTGACTGCCCTAACGCTGGCTTGCCTGCGTGGCCACCTCAACCATGTCGACAGACTCATTCGAGAGGGTGCAGATGTTGCAACCCCTGATCGAGATGGGCACACAGCAATATGCATTGCAGCTAGAAAGGAGCATACAAATATCGTGCTGAGCCTCTTGGGGTCTCCGCGGTACTATCCACAATATCCGGCAGATTCAACATATTCGACAGATCAGAGAATTTTTCTGGCGAACGGGCTTCACGATAAGGAAATTGAGGAAAACCTGATGCATGCTGTTGAAAATGATTTGCACAAAACGCTGTCGGCGCTTCATGTCATTATGTACTGGGCTGTTGCTCACGGTCGCATCAAACTCGTTGACAAGTGTATTTCTCACAACCCAGAGGTACTCAGTTGGGAAAGAGAGGGCGCTACTTGGCTTGACGTTGCTGCTCAGCATGCACAATATCGACTCATTAATAAGCGATTCTCGGAGTTTCAAGCCACCAAGGAGGCTGCTGGTAAAGTGACACCTCTCCATCTGGCGGTAGGTAGTGATAGTTTTGGCACCGTTTCATGTTTATTGAAACAGATTGGGACTCAATCTCTTGGTCACTCAGCCAAGGCAATGACCACCGCGATTTTCTTACGCGACGTTCATGGTGCTTCGCCGCTTAGCATCTCGATCCACAGAAAACACACCAGAATTACAGAGCTGTTCTGGACCACAATACAGGAACTTGGGGAGGCTGAGAAACGCTATTTGCTCGAATCTTCGAGTGATGCCCTTCGAATTCTAGAAACCCTCGCTCAGTACGAAAAGCCCGGCAATGAGAAAGTCTTGGAGTACCTCCTGCAGCAATGGTGCACCAACCAATCCTTGACAGAGAAGGATAAACTGTCTAATCCACTCGATTGGGCTGTTTACTGTTCCCAACCAGTTGTTGTCTGGTGGTTGCTGTCTAAGGAAGGTTACTTATCCGGTCGCGCTATTGACAATGCCAAGGACCTTGTGCAGTATTCAGATCCAGGAACCAAAGGAATCCTGGTGAAGCTGCTACAACATCCATTACCGGCCTTAGGGAATATTGCCAATCCAAATGCTGACCCGATTCCCGAATTACCAAAGCCTAGAAATGGGAATGACCCTGGTCTGGCACTCGAAGGAATTATTGTCGACATTGTTTCCGATGGCAATGTCCGAAGCGCACGCTATTCAAATGCAACCACCAAGAACATAATCTATGATTCCGGGCCAGATGAGATCATGAAGAACTCCGCCAACTTAGACCACTGGGATTTGAATTCCTTGAAGAGAAAAATTGTATCACCGGTACAAGAGTCTGGAACCATAGGGGATTTGCTCAGGGCTTGGTGCTCTGAAACCCCTGGGAGTACTTATACCAATGATGGAAGGCCTTTGACCCGACTTGGCAAGACTGTCGAACTTCGCTGGATCCATCTTCCCGTTACCGAGGTAAAGGCCATCCACTCAATTCAGACGTTTAATAAAATTGCTAGCTAACGAGTTGTTTGCCGGTAGTTGCAATTCATGCGAGTAAGTCATGCCGTAAATCCCCTCGTGTTCTCGAGCCTGATCAATTTTCGTCAAGGACTTACTTACTAGACTGTCCTGCGACTCAGGGCGCTCTGCGATGGACCATCAATCCTTGATGCGTTACTTTGAACGAAGCTGGACTGATCTAGCGGCTGGTGGAGGACAGCATTACATGAAGCCGCGATGTGTGGTATGTTGAGTGATACATAACCTGACTGACGTATTAATGGGCGCACAGAGGAATGGCAGGACTTACTCCAAGGAGGACTTCAGCGCGATAGCCGAAGGCTCCAGCGTTTGTACCGCCCTCTACGTATGTCCCTGATTGAAATTGGCCGAGATGTATACTATACTGACAATGATATGAACTAGATGCCGTATGTGACCTTAGGCTGCTATCGACCTCCCACAGATCCTGAGAAAATATGTGGAAAAGAGAACGGAAAGCCAAAGGATATAGAAGACCTCCAAAAGCAAAGCGGTTCTCATAGATGGGTAACAACGGCGCACGAGCCAATGACTCTAGATCAGTACTACTACCCAACATTGATCGACACAGATTGGAGAGACAAAGACCAGGTCTTGTCAAAGTACCTGACCTGGAAGTCTGAGAAACTGAATAAGAAACCTTCTCAAGAACAGGGTCAAGGTACGACCACTGGATCTACGGAGAAAGATGTAGAACAGAAGTCGAGCAGAATTCTGATGGTTGATCAAATATGGATGTGGATAATCGACGAGAGTATGGAGCTAGGACGAGTTCCATGTTGGAATCACGCTGACATATCACCAGAGACAATCATCACGGCCTCGACAGAAACAACGCCGCTTGATGAGAGATCAAGAGATAGCCTTCTCCGAACCGTCCTAGACCGCATGATATACGACGAAGGTCAGGACACTTTTGATCATCCTAAATCGGCTCATTCAATGATGGAATTGACACTTGGGGTTGCAACGGGTTTCTTCGACAGGAAGTTTGTACCCTTACCGACTAAACTAAACGTGATGTTCAAGACACCCCTGGAGGTTTTTAGAGAGTACTTACGACACGCTGTGAGTTGGCCGATATGAAATCATATTGAATGCAACTAACTTATTGAAACAGGCAGATCGAGAAGTATATCTCTATCAAGTCTTTCTTCGGGAACTAAACAAAACAGACCGACAAAGAAAGAAGAATGAATCTCATGTTAACAGCGTCATTAAAAGTCTTCCGTTTCACCCTTACAGTTCTCTATCAAATCCGCGCAGCATCTCTCCAGAAGCTGCTCTTCTCAGCATCACCCGCGACATCCATGATGAGCTTCATATGCTCAAGTCTCTGGCGGAGGACCAAGAACTCGTTTGGAAACAGGCTTTTGAAAACCGCCAATACTTCCAATATCATCATCCTTATATACCAACAAACGTCAAGAAAGACATTGAGGATATGCTGGTCGAGGTACAGACTATCAATGACTCGGTGAAAATGCCTGCTTGACGATTACTGCTGGTTTCTAAAGCTGACTCTAGTACAGGTCAACACACTGCTTGATTTACGACAAAAGCAGGCCACTATCACTCAGGCCAATGATACGGCAAAACAGTCTAACACTATCTTTGTGTTTACGATAATCACAATCGTGTTTGTGAGTGACATATATAAGACGTTGGCTCTGCCTGGACGTTTTGCACTGACTACTTCCACGTATGCAGCTCCCTCTGTCTTTTTTATCGTCATTGTTTGCCTTGGACGTGGCGAGCTTTCCGCACGAGTCTGGTGACCTCAAGTACCAAGGCTGGTGGCTATTCCCAATTCTCTGTGAGCTATAAGCCCCAATGATGGAGACGAACCACTGACATATACAATTAGTCGGCGCATCAGCTGTCGTCTCCCTCCCTACAATTTTCCTTGCCTGGAAGGTCAACGCCATATCAGATTGGTTTCGACGACCGCGGGAAAGAGACTTGAAGAAGACGACTGATCACCAGAATGACGACCAGGAGGCTGATGAGCAAAGAGGAGAAGATCTAAGAGATCTTGCTGGACGGACATTGTTACGGGGACGGAAAGCTCAGGAAACCCAAAAGCCTAGTTCAAACTTCACAGGTATAATAATTACAAACTAAAGGTTGATAGTACAGTATTTAGTTAATATAGAAGGTTAAAAAAAGAGAGAGAAAAATTAATTATATTATTAATCTCATATAACTTTAATTTTAATTAAAATAGTTAGTATTTAAATTATTATTTTTATCATTTTGTCTATAAAGATTATCTCCCTTTCAGCCTAATTAGGCATTAGCTACAGTAGAAGAGTCAGCGGGGTTATGGTACCTGTTCACTTTCTTCTATAACCCTCTACCTCTTTTACTATCTTAAGTGTGTATCCCTTATAAACCGTCATGGATCGCGAAAAGGAGAAAAATTACACAAATATCTCAGGCACTGGCGAGGACAGTCCCAGATGCCTAAAGCTGAGCATCAGTCAAGGAGCCGGAAGCCGACGTACCCGGGCCGAGAGTAAGCCCGCACGTTGGTGGGAGACCCTTTGCTCATCATCCTCAAGATTCATGACATCTTTAGAGCCTCCAAGTTCTGGAGATGAGTATTTTCAGCCATTGCAAAGCTGTCCTGCCGAGGCGGAGGCGAGGACCTGTGCCATTGACAGCTATCTCGCTGCCGAGTCTCAGCGGAGCAAACGGCAACTCAAGATCATCCTTTTCGGCGATGAGCTCGAGAATAGTCTTTTTCTGAAACAAACCCGCCTTTTTGAGCTCCCGCTTTCCAATGAAGAACGTGCAGATGTTCGGATCGAGACGAGGCGCTTCGTCGCGTCGATATGCTGGGAATGCCTGCATATCGTCGATGAATATGCTTGTAGACCAGAATGGATCAATGCTCACCCAGTTCTGAGGCGTGTCAAGGAGATTGTGACGTGCGAAGATCCCCAAGATAAAGAAACCGTTGAAAGTATGGCGAGACTGTATTGCGACGATGAACTGCGGCTCGCGCTCAAGCAGTTCGGCCATAACCTCGAAGACATCGAACGACGATTCTTAAATGACCGCTTTCCGCATATCCTCACCTGCCCCTGCACTGCAAATGGCAATCTGAGTAAGCTCTTGGAGCGAGTCTTTGCCCCAGAGTATGTCGCTACAGAGCATGATTGGTTTCACTTCGACCAGCGCCGTCTGGGGCGAGTGGTCCAGGAGGCTCTTGTCCATCGAGACAGCCACACGCTACAACTGTTACAAATCACCGATCGGTCAACACAGAGGCGAAAATGAATTCACATTTTGGTGGACGACGCGGCTTGTCTTCTGTTTATCTGTGACCTGGCCATCTATGACCAGTATCTACTAGAAGATGAGACCACAAATAGGCTCCACGAGTACCTCATTCTCTTTGACTCGTTGGCCAACTCAAGATGGCTCACTCATACGCCATTCTTTGTCATTTTGTCAAATGTCTCCGCTTTTAGAAGAAAGATTGTTCATTCGCCGCTGTCGAAATGGTTTCCCCAATACAAGGGAGGCAGTACCGGAGATGCAGCGCTCGAGTTTATGAAAGACCAGTTCCGGGAACTTGCAAAAGCTGAACAAAACGTATACATACATGCTTCAGATATCCATAGTGCAGATGATGTGATGGCTGCTATTGAGACTATGGAGAATGCGTCACTAAGTAAGGTCTTGAAGGAGCTTGATATGCCTCCTGTTGAGTGTCACAACTAGTCTTCAAGAACTTCTATACTATTCTCAACTATTTACATCTCGTTCGAAATCTACTATTCAATCTTAACTACAACTTTGCTAAAATGCTTCTGGTCTACCAGGTACTGGTACGCACTTGGATCGGTTAGCCTGGCTTTCAAGTCATGATGGTATATGGTTGACTTACTCCTTGAGCTCCTCGAGCTTGAAAACCTGTTGGTCGAGAACGGGTTTGATATCAGAAGCCTCAATTGCGCGAACCTTGTCAAGTTAGCAACCAGGTAAATGAAGAGTTGCGAAAGGTCCAGTGAGGAAAGCCACTATCCAAGAACGTACCATTGCTTCGAATTGATCGCGGCTCCCGACGACGATTCCCCTGACGACAGCCATGCTGGACAGGATCTGGGGGAAGCTCGGTCCAGTCTCTCCGTGTCCAGCAATCCATCCAATTATTGTGACAAAACCACCGATGTTAACGGCTTTGAGGCTTTCGGTGATAGTGTGTGAGCCCCCAACCTCAAGGACATGGTCAACACCGCCTTCAGTGAGCCTCTTGGCTTCCTCTCCCCAGTTAGGAATCTCCTTGTAGTTGATAACATGATCAGCTCCCAGCTCCTTCAGCCTCTGAGCCTTGGCCGCTGATGACGTAGTAGCAACAACTCGAGCACCCGCAGCCTTTGCGAACTGCAGAGCAGAGATGCTGACACCACCAGTGCCCTGTGTTAAGACCCAGTCGCCGGGAAGGACTGGCTTCAGACCGTAAAGCCCATTCCACGCTGTGAGGGCGCTACAAGGCAGCGTTGCAGCCTCCAGATAACTGAGGTTCTTTGGCATATCCACAAGTCCATTCTCGTTGAAGACCCCGTACTCTCGTAGAGTGCCATCAATAGAGCCACCAACCGCCGATCCCAAGGCTCTCGGAGTTAGCGGGCCACCAAAGTACGATTGCATAAACAACGTCATAACCTTGGAGCCTTGTTGAAAGCGGGTAACCTTGTTTCCGATAGCCACGACTTCTCCAGCACCATCGGAGCCTGGAATGATGTTTGGCTTGACACCGAAAGGATAAGTGCCCTGGGCAAGTTAGTCAGGCATATCATGGTAGAGAGTGGTTATTTACCTGCGCAATCATGATATCGCGGAAGTTGAGAGAGGCTGCGTGAAACTTGACCAGCACTTCATTGTCGGAAAGCTCAGGGAGAGGCTGTTGGGTGTCAAACTTGAGGTTGTCAAAGCTGCCCTGGCCGACGACCGCCCAGCCCTTTGTAGTTTTTGGGAAAGACATGATAGATAGAACAAGGTGGTGGTTTATGGTAGTAGTGATGTGAAGAAAGTTGATGTAGTTATTGCTTGATGGGACAATCAAAAGTTGGGTTGCTCGTATGGTTTTATACATCAAGAAATAGACTTCTGCCACCCTTTCGTTTATAATAGAGACGTCAACTACTCCACCCGGATTATGCTGCTGACCAACTCACATAGGATTGTCAGGATTCCAACCAATTCCATAATGAAACACCGGGAAGGAGACAACTCAAGTCGCAGACTGATGCTGAGAGACTGAGACCACCCGTATTCGTGATTGGCTACAGATAGTGGATCACCGTATTAATACGGTAGCGCGGTCAAGCTATGTGGGGTCTCTGCATGATTTCAGGTGCTGAGCTAAACCAACTCCAGCCGGTGTTGAAGAAGTTGGATCCAGGTCAATCTGACTACCACGTTCTATCAAAGAACACCAAAATCTTTTCTAGTAAGCTTATCAATGGGAAGATTCCCCCCAAAGACAATACTTGCAGGCCATTTCATAATATGTTCCCACTCATTTCCAAGAAGCCCGTTAACATAGCTCAGCAAACTGGCCGGCCAGGGACTGAGGCACCAATGCCGATTAGAATTCATCAAAACAGCAAAGTGACCTAAAATAACAAGCGCTGCGGGGTGACGAGCTGAGCACATATCTAGAAAGATCTGGCTTACATCAAGTCCCCAACCCCAAACTATCTTGGCAGGCTCAGGGTCGCCAATATTGTCCGAGAGTGTTGCAATACGGCGGAAGAGTGCTTTCACGGCATGGAAGCATGCTTTCTTGTAAACACCTTCCACCTGACTAGTTATGCACTTTTGTAGAAACTCAAGCTGTGGATATCTTGTTTCAAGATCGTTCCCAGTGTCTTGGTGATGGGCAGCGAACTTGGTGAGAAGCCATGATCCTGAGACAACAACCAGGGGAAAGCTCTGCTGCACAAACATGATTGTGGATCTACTGAAGCGAAGTGCTTTCAAGAGCTCCTCAACCGGGTCGAATGGCGATTCGGTGCATATGCCACTTGGGCGGTGAATTGGTTCCGCCACGGCATACATCGACATGAAAGCGGAAAACCCCAGCAGAGCTTGTTCATGCGCCTGAGTCAAGGATTCAAAATGCGGCCTAGCTCGAGTGATTGCAGTTTGTTGGTGTGCAACGGCTCTAATGTACCATTTGGACTGGGAACGATCTTCACTGTAGAGCTGAAGGGCGGTGAGGCCCAGAATACTATTCAGCAAGTAGTGGTGAGAAAAGCCCAAGCGAACAAGGTCGTGTTGCAGCTGCCTTGTAGTCTCGGTCATGTCGCCTGTCACAGGATATCGGTGCCAATGCTCCAGTAACTCTAGATCAGCTAAGCTGTCCTCGTTGAGTGGTGGCTTGGTCAGCGTGGGGGATGAGAAGCTGCACGCGAGGTTGGCCCGCTCGCATTGAAGACATCGTGGATGCACCTCGTTGCACTAGGGATATTAGCTGCGGTTGTCTCCTTTGGTGCAGGGGGGTATTCACCTTGGCGTGTTTCTCTTTGCATTGAACGCAGCCCTCTCGGGACTTTCTGTGACCTTTCCGCTTTCTAATCACATTTGCCATGCCTACATGTTGTATTACGAGAAGATATGCTAGCGTCACATGGGGCTCGGGCGCCGTATAAATACGGCGATTAGAGTTTATATGTGGAGTTAGTTAGTCTCAGATCGCTGACAAATTACCTTCTATAGCGCCCACCACAAGCTAGCCACGATGCCCACAGTAGTGGATACATGCTTGTTCACGGAGGCATTTCATTGGCTGCTCACCTCAATCACCTACCCGGCACCAACAACTGTGATCGTCAATATTATATGGATAAGAGGAGCTTTATCTTTAATCTTAGTTCAGTTGGTGTAAGCTGGCTGCTGTTTAGTCTGTATTGAGGTTTACTTAAGTTGCTTTAATTAGAGATAACTATTATAAGCCTCTTAGAAACAATTAAATGCCAGACAATAACAGAATCAGATAGCAGCACATAAAACAATTTCACAGAAGCGGTAAAGACACACCTTGCGTAACCGTTCAAGCACAATAACCAAAAGATGTGTGTTGTTATCCAGTCTCCCTACCACGCTCTCGACCGTTTTGTGACGGGGACCTGCCTAAAATTTAGTATACGATTTCCAGAGGCTCCTCAAGCTCAAGTACCCTTTTAATTTAGGGCTGCTGGTACTCATTAGCCGCTTAAAGCAAGTCGTCCACTGCTCTACCACTTGCTTCCTGTAGTGCTTTTTGTAATTTACAGAGTAATAAATTAGTATTGTAAGTTAAATATGAATATATCTAAGTGCTAGTAGATAGCAATGTTTTAAGTTGATAAGAAACTGTTAGCGTGTCAGAGAGGATATCCTGGATACGCTGCCTAACCACTGCCCTACTGCTCGACAATCCCTGAGCCTCACTCTCTTGTGCAAGATAATTGACCAATAGAGCATCATCTGTTGGATCGCGCGCATCAGAAGTTAGTCTTTGAGTGGCATCCTCGATATGAGCAAGCCAAATCGTAAGCCGATCAGTGACACTGTCGCGTATCAACCTCGCCGCAGCGAGGTCTAGTGTACCAGAAATGAAACGAGTATACTCATGTTCAAGTATTTCAACGGTAAGACCACAGAGACCGAGGTGGATGTCTTCAACAAGCAATGGAACAGGCAGAAAGAGCTCGGGATGCTTGATCATTGAGGATAGCTGGATATGGCGGCCCATGGTCTCAAATCTCTGACGATGAACAAAAACATCCATGTCATAACAATTCCGTACAGAGAAAGGCGATGTCAGGGTGGTCTCTAATTCGTTGTAATGTAGTCGGGGACGCCGTTGGCAGTCGAGAGACATCCGTGCCTCAATCTTGAAGAGGTTACAAACGAGTCTGCATTCACTCACCGCATTAGCTTGAAATGATAAAAAGGCTATGTGATAAGAAGAAAGAAAGAAGGAAAATCACAAACCTCTTCCATTCGTCTGTTATCATGCCAACCCACGGACCATAGCTGCCAGGAAACTCGGTCTGGAGGACTTCTTGTGCGTATAATTGGTTGAGAAATCCAGTGACCCGCAGTGTCTCGATGAAAAGACCACAGAGAGAGTCTGCCTTTGCTATGATCTCTTCGTTCTTGGGGTAATGTTAGCACGAGATGCTTCCTCACTAACCTTAAATAGTGGCAGCAAGTACATACATTCGAAAGTAATGCAAAGATTATATTCAACACAATTGACTGATATGTCTCTAGACGTCTCATTGTAGAATGGATTATTTTGCGTCCCAAGATGTTATCCTATAAACATGTAAGCTGACATAACTGGTAAATAGCATGTCCCCAAACAGGCACTCACTAATAGCTGTGTGTATTGGTCGACCAGTTTATGATGAATATCTATGCAAACGTTGTTGCTATTCTGCTTCTCAGAAAAATAACACCCAATCATTATGACCGATGCTGCATTGTCAAAGGGTTTGTCGTTGAACTCATAAGTCGCAGCAGTGATTATATGCCATCGATGATGAAAGTGATCGGCGTAAGACTGGAAAGTCTCTTCAATCCATTGTTTCTCAGAGGCAGATGTATCCTTCACGTGTAGAGGGGCCGCTCGGGGCGGTGATGCAGATAGTTGATTAAAAATTGTTGTCAAATAATTCCGACCGTTAGATGAGCTTGACTCAGATACTGTTTCAGCAATCGAAGTAGAAGGTGGTAATGCATTTCTGTAACTTTTTGATCTTGCTTTCGCCATAGAGGATTTGCCAATGGCCTCTCTTATGGTCACAAGTCTGGCTTTGGGGACAGGTTGTCTTATAGGAGCGATAGTTGATGGTTCATCATTCAAAGGCATTTTGTCATGCTTTTCAGGAGTAACGTTCTTTAGCATCCTAGATCGGCGCAGAGAGTACTTGCAGGTAATTGATTTGCCCTTACAAAAAGAACAATCAGAAACTCCGTTGCCATCACATTTTGTCTTGTTTGCACGGCAAGCATCACAAGCACGTGGTTTAGTAGAAGGATCCTGATGACTTGTCAAGTGGCGTTTGAAGACATCCCTAAATAATTAGCTTAGCAATACGTATGCTAGAGAATGTGATCTAATCTTACTTGCGCAAATACGACTGCCCACAGATGTGGCATTTGTGTGGTTGTGAACTATGTGTCGCTTGGTGTCTCTTGAGATGTTCCTTGCGCAAATAACTCTTTCCACAATCACAAATAAAGCGACCCGTAGGAGCCTGGAAAGACTTAATCCCCAAGTCTTGCTGAAGTTGCTCTACAGCTTGGTCACCTATGGACAGGGATTAGACATCGATTACAGAATCGCCAATTCGCGAACCCGGAGTGTATTAACGGGACTACATACCTGTTTGGTCACTCATTGTACCTTGCAATATGATGCAAGCTTTGATGGCTAATGAGAGAAGCTCAGAACCCTTTTACGGAGTTAACGAAATTCTCTCTTAATGTCCGAGTTGTTGATGATAAAGTGGAGTAAAAATTGGTTCGGCGTTTTGTGGGAGAGCTGCTTAATAAGGTTTTGGGGCAGTGAGTACCTCTCTGAGCTGATGATTCAGAGACACTTATCCTCAAAGAGTTAGACCTTTCTCATTCAAGTCTTGACATAAGTTAGGTACAATAGAAGCGACTCCTCCATTGCCTGGGAACAATCTACATCATCTGATGTTGGAGGCGAATTATTTAAACCCTCCGCATCCCGGAATTTTTACTCAGTTTGACCAACATAATCAACCATTATCTTCTTACTGTTGCTTCCAGACTTTGATCAATTTATACCATGACGACAATGAGAGCCCTGGTCCTAGCCCCCAAAGACAAACATGTCACCGTCCAAGACATTCCTATCCCTGAACCAGGCCCGTCGGAGATTTTGATCCGGGTTCGCGCTGTTGCGTTGAACCGAGTTGATTGGCTATATACTGCCAACCCTGTAGCTGCGCAAGACTACCGCGTGGTAGGAAGTGACTTTGCAGGCGAGGTCGCCAAGGTTGGTTCAGATCTTGACAAAGTGGATGATCCTCGTGTCAAGGTCGGCACGCGTGTTGCAAGCTTCGTGCAGGGTGATAAGTACCCCGTGCGCCATAACGATCACTATTAACCCAGTCATTAACACGTTGTCCTATCACTAGCTTGCTCTGTCAACGAACGACCGGGCGCATTTGCTCAATACGTCTGCGTTGAGTGGGATCTCGCGTGGCATGTAGCCGATAACATGTCCTTTGAGGAAGCCGCAGGCATCAGTATGTGCGGTCTCACTGCAGCCCAGGGAGTTTTCAGTCGCCTTCAACTTCCCTGTCCGTTTGCCGAAACCGAGGGTTTTGGTCACCTTGGCCTAAAGTCTGGCGACCCTGTCAACATTCTTATCTACGGAGCGACTGCATCCCTTGGTCTCTTTGCCGCTCAATTGGTCCGACTGAGTGAGAAGTTTTCAGGCACCAAGGTCAATCTTATCGGTGTAGCAAGTGCCTCGAAGCATGACCTACTTCGAGCAAAGCCCTATGCTTTTGATGTTCTGATCGACTATCACGATGCCGATTGGACTGAGCGAGTCGAGAAACTGACTGCTAACACTGGTGGTGTGCACTATGGAGTTGACGCTGTATCTGTTTCGCCGACTGTTGAGCAAGTCGAATCAGTTTTGGCTCCAGAGGGTCGCTTCGCAGTGTACCGAAGTCCAGCTCTGGGAAAATTCGACATTACCAAGTTGCGCATCAAGCCTTTGATTGGTGCTGTTTGGGAGGGCCTGGGTGTCGAAATTGGTTACCAAGGTACGTGAGGTCTAAACGGTTAGTGTAAGTTTGACATTGCTAATTTCGAATGTTAGGTGCGAGTATTCCAGCGAATCCTAAAGCACGCAAGTTTGCTGCCGAATTCTTCAAGTTCCTTGGCTCAGAAGCCCCCCAGGGCAAGTTCAAGCTGGAAAGCAACCCTGTTCGTCAAATGCCTGGTGGTCTTGACAAGATTGCTGAACAGGGCCTGCCACTTGTATCTCCAAACAAGGTGCCGGGAGTTCGTGCAGTTAGTGCTGAAAAGGTTGTCTATACTGTTGTATAGTATGTCATTTGCAGTTTGATAACTAATACTATTTATATTTATTTTATATGTGTTCTATGTAGTTCTGTAGAGCCATTAAAAGATGAACTTTAGAATAGTTGTTGTAAAGACTTTATCTTGTAAAAGGACCTGGTTAGCTTTGCGGCTTTGCAGTTAGTTGGATTTATGACTGATTAAGTAGTGTTAGATAAAGCTATTGTAAGGGGTCTTTTGGCTGTGTAGGCATAAGCTGCTTGATGTTGTGTAAGGATGCGTTATTGAGGTTATTGTGAAATTGAGCTTAGAAAACTAGGACTTGTCTGGAAAAAGGCTAAGCTGAATGTAATTAGATATTGATTTACTACATTATAGGCATTATATAGAAAAGGTTGTTATAACAAAAAGTATAACTTAAGATAAAATTCTAGTAAAATGAGCGTTTAGTTTTACTTTTTCTTTTCTCTGTAAAGATTATAATGACCCAGAACTTAATTTCATTTATGACTGACGCTTGAGGGTGACCCATGTCTTACATCATAACTGCATCTATTGAGCTAGACTGAATATAGAGTAGTCTAAACTTAAAATCTGCAAACTTCATTCTCCAGCCACTAATACTTAACTCAATCGTTGATTCGTTATCGGGATTTTGTGGGAGAGACGGGAGTGTACAAATTTATAAGCATATCAGAGATATAAGAGACTGGCTGGGAACACTTTTCAATTAAGAATCATTAACAGGACAACTTCATTCTCTCCCATACTACCTCTTCTCATACTTATAACTACATCTCGACCATAATGGCTACTCAGTACGCTAAGGACCAAGCCCCAGGCTTTGTCAACGCTATCAAGAACGTTGCCCTCGTTGGTGTCAGTATACCTGTAGAGGTTATCGAGTCTGATGCGCTAACACATTCATAGGCCACAGGACAGATCGGAAAAGTCTTCACGGAGCATCTTCTCAAGTCTGGCAAGCAGACGGTGACTGCCCTTACCCGCAGGGGTAGTAAGACAACCGTTCCAGAGGGTGTCAAACTTGTTCATGTTGACTACGACGATGAGGTCTCCCTTGTTGAGGCCCTGAAGGGCCAAGACTTCTTGGTTATCACTCTGGCTCTCACTGCACCTCCTGACACCCATAGCAAGCTTGTTAGGGCGGCTGGCAAGGCGGGTGTTTCTTACATCGTTCCCAATGCTTACGGCGTCGATTTCTATGGCCACCCAAAGTTCCAAGATGACATTGAGGCTCTTAAGTACATCCATGCCAGTGTCAAGTGTCAAGGAGGTTGAGGATGTTGGATCCAACTGGCTCGCCATCACACCTAACTTTTGGTACGAGTATAGCTTGGGCGTCGGACCTTTCACCTATGGATTCGATTTTCCCAACAAGAAAGTCACTTTCTATGATGAGGGTAAGACTCGGGCGAACACGACTACCTGGCCTCAAACTGGTCGTGCATTGGCAGCGTTGGTCAACATGAAGAAGCTCCCTCAGGATGAGAACGACACGTCTACAACCCTGGCACATTTCGCGAACAAGCCCGTTTACATTAAGAGTTTCACTGTTAACCAGCGAGAGCTACTTGATAATGTTAACAAGGTCCTGGGTCAGACTGATAAAGACTGGAGTTTTTCTTATCAGCCTGCTGCTGAGCGTTTCCGGGAAGGATTAGATGAACTCTCCAATGGATTGGGAACGGGCTTTTTGAAGGCTTTGTATTCTCGTGCGTTCTACCCTACTGGCGAAGGTGTTTTTGAGACTCATAATGATCTTTTGGGATTACCTGAGGAGAGTTTGGATGAGGCTACTCTAGCGGCTCATAACTGGGCTATTGCCCAGGCGGGGAAGAAGGGGGAGTGAACTGGCAGTCCCTAAGAATGAAATTTTAGGAACTTTGTGCAGATAGGACCTAACAATATTAGTCTCTTACGCTGCTTCAAGATCTATATTGACTTATTTTCATTACACCTTATCTTATTGAGTCTTGATTATGAGTTGGACTTTTAACCTTTGATTCCCTCCCTTCGTAAGATGGCACCTTGTTTCGTAAGATCTCGTATTGGTTACAGCGCACAAGCTGTGGCTACGCCAGGGTTTATGCGATAGCGAAAGATCTTCCAGTCAAGTTGAGCAGTTTCTCAGTAGAGCGAAAGTCGCTGATTCTCAGGGACTGCACAAGGTAGCATTGCCTTAAGTGAAGACCGCTGATGTCAACATGGTAATCGTGCATCTAGATCAAATGGGACATATTTACACAAAGAGCGGAGATTACTGTCATTGGCTATTACGATCAAATCGTTTGCAAAAACATACATTTTCACGGAATATAAACACACACTACCTTTATCTACAGAAACGAGAATAAGAAAGCAAACCGCATAACTTTGTCAATCATCATGAAGATCACCGCCTTTCTTACTTCCGCTCTCGCGGGTGCCGTCGCTGCCCGCGATAGCGTGTACCTCGTCGACCCCCACAATGGCAGTGAGGTTTACAGTGGCATAGTATACTATACTGATGGGCACTCTGCAACCGGAGGATCCCGTCCTGATGACTATGTTGACGTCGTCCACGGAAGCAACATCATCTGGGAAGGTCAAATGGTAAAGGGTAGGTTTTCTCGAGACTCCTGGCTGTGATGAGAAGGAATTAACCAGATTTAGGCACTTTCAGCAGTGGTGTATCCTTCACATCAAACATCTTTGCAGATGCAGGTAGTAGCAGGTAGTAAGCAGGGAAATGCTTGGGCTGGTACTGGAACAAACGGGTTTCATACATATAAAAGCTATAAGGATACTAACTCAGGCGGTAACCTTGGGTGTTGTATACCATGGATAAATGGACTGTCAACGTTATCTACTTCTGTAATCCCTTCAATTGAAAAGTAAGAGTTAGGGATATATAGACCTAGCACATGTATACTCCAATGACTCCCTTGGTCACTTATTGGCATGAACAGTTCCCATTGATTTATTATAACTCTTCTAGCTGAAAGAGGTCACACTTGTCCTCAGTATATATGAGCCGTAGCGCCATTGATTCTCTAGATCCTGTATGTGCTTTTCTGCGTATAGCTTGTTTACCAGAAGCCTGCCAGAGGGGAAATGACAATGAGAAATTGAGGCGAAACATAACCGACTGAGATGCCCGATGTGATTATAATTAGGCTTCCGAAATGGATTTGCTCCGTTGAGGTCGCTTGCGCTGAAGCTGCTGAGAGGACCTTTGCTGACTTCCGGGGTATCTGGGTAGAGAACCTTCGGCCGGTAGGCTTCACTAACATTCTGATGTAAATTTCACGTAAAAGACATTGTTCTCTGATTATATAGTTAACTACTGAACTTATATATAATGCTTAAAAAGAATATACTAATATTATATATCTCACTTCCACGTTGCATTCAGCTTACTGATCAACCGATGTACAGGCCATCCAACGCTTTTCCCGAAGCTATCCACAAAGTCAAGCACTTCCTGTCGCTCTACAGGATCAGTGAGTAAACAACCACCTGTACTGTTAGTAAGCTTTCTAGCAAATAGAAGTTACTCAGAACTCACAGGTGAAAAGTATATGATGCACAGTGAACCCAGCACCAATTACGGAAGGGTTGTGGATGCCGAGACCGACGGCGATATGAAGGTCATTCAAGGCCGCTTTCTAACACCTCAAGCTTAGCAATGAAATCTCAATGGAGATGGCTGACATACATCTGCGGTTACCCGATGCTCAATAGTTCTCAAACTGGACACCCATAGTCTGGGCTCGGAGATATGTAACAGAATGCGAGCGAGGCAGTAGTGCTGATATCCCATGACTACGAAAGCATAAGCAACCTCTGTCAGTCGGAAAGCATGTACTGCACTGACCTTGAGCAGGATTCATCATCCATACTACAGGGAAAGCCGACTTGACCCCAGTAGAAGTACTCTTGACATCAGAATGATGATAAGGAGAATAGTGCGCCGGTATAGAATCATGCCAGCTCGCAACCTC
Source organism: Fusarium denticulatum (assembly GCA_013396175.1). NCBI lineage: Eukaryota > Fungi > Ascomycota > Sordariomycetes > Hypocreales > Nectriaceae > Fusarium > Fusarium denticulatum. The sequence continues at coordinate 75,352 of JAAOAK010000314.1, read as the reverse complement.
ATTACCAAGATGCGCCCAGGTTTCGTAGTCAGGCTGCGCACCCGGGCTGAAACAGGTGGCCAATACCTGGCAGCAAAGAAGAATAATCCGATTGGCAAAATCCTCATCAGTCGTGTTTACAAATGATCTGGAGCGTCTGTATTTGTTCAGATCCACTTGCATCGGCTCGCCTTTGATGAGAGAGATGTGTAGATTTTGCCGAAGCATTATCCAGCTGGCCGCTTCACTTAGACCGCCTTGGGCTATGAAGTCAGGAATATTATTCCAAAGTCGCGCGGATCCAACGAGATGGATTCCAGTGTCGATATCTTCCAAGAGTCAACGTGTAAGCTGACTATAGTATGGCTTTGCTTGGACTGGCTTACCACACATCTCCTCGTACAGACGTAACAGGACAGCTGCTGCCAGGAGATTCTCATCCAAAGATGACATCGGGTCGTCAAGGATGGGGATTAAAATGCGTAGGGCATGGCTATGATACTCCTCACTACTTTCGTCGTCGACGCCAGTGACCATGACCTGGTGACGTGACGAGAAAGCTAGGATGGAGTATGCTAAGAGCGGTAGTTGACGAGCCCTCTTGGGGACTTCGCGACCAAAGCGCTTCGACGGATCACAGATATCAATCTGGAAACAAACAGGATATTAGAAATACGGCGCTATCAGGATGATGATAGCTCACTCTTGGTGAAAGATCTTGCAGGTAATTCATTAGAAGGAACGCCTCTCGTCGAGATTTTATCGGAGAGGTCAAGACATGTGGGCTGCTAATAAGATAGCTGGATGGGCAAGATGCTGGAGAAGACAGGCTTGCGAAACATCAACTCGCGAGCCATATTCAGTCTTTGTGAAAAGACTTACTGTATATCATCGCTCGAATTGAGTTTTGGAGAGCGATCTGCAAGAAACAGAGATGGCGGCATGACCGCATTGTGGATAGGGGATTCCGCCATTGTGAGATGAGAGCTGATGAGGGGAGACAACAGTAGACCATGGCAACAGACTGGGAGGAGACAAATGAAGCGACAGCACTACGATTAGGTAAGTCACAGATTCCACTGAAATGAACACATAATTGAATAGCGTGGCTTTCACCACGGTAATCGCATTACCTAGCTTGCATGACGAGTTAAAACTGCAATATTTGGGCACATTCAACTGACATATTTTTATTGCAGCAAAAAATGGTCACTTATCGCTATGTAATGTATCACTCAATATTTACCATGGGCAGGCTGATGAGATCCAACCCAAGGGTTAAATATCCAATGCTACAAGTAACCTTCAGTAAAACGAAAGAATCCCCGCATTCTCCAGGGACGATGAGCAGGATAGAGTTCGGCCTCTGCCTTAGCTCTTGGAGCGAGGGGCGGACTTCCCCGCAGACAATGGCTCAATCTGGTGTGTTTGTTCCGGAGCTAACCCTGTAAGTGCGAGAACTAGTCTCGGAACAAGTATCCCAATTATGGATTTCGTTAATAAAGTGACGTATAGTTTTGATCCACTTGGGCCCGGAATCACCTACCTACCGAGCCAAGTTAAGGTATAAGTCTCCCGACCCCAGGTTGAACCTCGTGCCCCGCTATTTCCAAGTTTTGCTTTCATGCTTTCCTGGACGCTTATACGCATAACAGGATATGGGACGGACTGGACAAAGAATCTCGGGTTGTAAGGTAAGTCGATGCATGTGCTTCTTCTTTATCGCTGCCTGACTGGTACTTGCAGAATTGCCGTACAAAGTGAGCTACGTCATCCAGGTGAATCAATTATCGCTAAATTTCGGCCTGTTATGCTAGACACCTGAAATGTAAACCCTTGTCTCTCAATCCAACTACAGGACAACTAAGCTGATAAGACCTCTATTCTATAGGTGACGATGAAGAGCCATGTGCTCAGTGTATAACGAGAAACCTCCATTGTGACAGAAGCTTCCAATGTCGATTTCGCCATAGCAGGCTTGGCTCAACGTAAGCATTTGCACTCTCCCTATATCGCAACTGGGCGACTAAGAAAGGCCAAGCACACGAAAAAGAGGCCTGGACTTTCCATCTAATCAATGGTGGTGCAAGCTTGACAAGCAAAAGATCGAATTTGTGGATCAGACGTTAGACATTGTGCGATCATTTACCTCGTTTTCAGACCCCGATATCTACCCAAGCTCCTCGGAAGACCAGCCCGTTTACTTCCTAACAAGACAAAACGAACGAGGAAACACGCCTCTATCTGTGGCTAGTCAACATGAAGTTGACGGTGGTGAACAGCGTCAGACCAGTTTGACTTACTCGCCTACGGATAGTCTACCCCAAGCGTCAAGTAACTTGGGCAGCGCCGCTTCGACATTTCATCATCATTCCGATCATTTACCCGAGCTGGTGCTCCATCACTACACAACCATAGCGACTGAGCAGATTGATAATGACCTGAATAACACTGGATATGCGCCGCAGGGTACCTATGCCTCATACGGCGATAGATATCAGCTACGTCTACCCACTTGTGTACTCAAACAGGATGAGGCAGAGTTGGTTCGTCACTTCTTTTCAGGTCTCAGCGATGCTTTCGACCTTGGGGATCCAGATCGGTCCTTCTCCTGTTGGTTGTCAACTCGAGTGTTACAGTATCCTCGACTTCTCGATTCTATCTTGACCATTGCCTCAAGACATCTTGGCAAGGGGAAGACTGGCACCCCTTTCCTGGTTACAATGTCTGAACCATCCCCTGATTATACTCGAAGTTTGCCCAGCATTAATCTGGATATTGACTCCATGCAAAAGATTCATTCTGTTGCAAACCTATTATCACGGTTCGCGGATAGAATGGAAGGTAAGTGTCTTTATCAACAATGCCTCTTATTATTTGTTCCCTCTAGCAACTTCGTTGTGCCCTAGCTGGCAAAGGACTATTTTCACTGATTCCTCGACACGCAGGTACAGGTGAATGCTCGATCTCCCCTACCCTCCTCGGTCAAGCGGGTATAATGGAGGAATCGATAGAATCACTTAAAGAGGAGGATCTACCTGAAGCCGCCTTGTGGGCTAATCTACGACTAGAAACCTACTTAGCAGTAGTCACCCAAGCACCTCTCCCACCAAACTTACAATGGCTGTGCGCAGACAGAATGGGTGCTCCCGTCGATGACATTGACTGGGCAAACCTAATGCTTCTTCGCCTGACAGAAATCATCCGATACTGCTTCTCAGATAACAAAGACACCGAGCATTATGCTGCGCTGTTGAAAGATACTACTATCTGGTTCGAATCAAAACCAGACTCGTTCGATCCCATATACACATGCAAGCACTCCGACGAACAGATACTTCCAGACATATGGCTGTATAGTGAGTCGGTGGCTGCTGGCTTGCAATACTATCATCTAGGCAGGATGCTCCTTATTTCCCACGATCCGCGTCTGCCCAAAATAGGACTCGCAAAGAACAGAGCAATGAAACGAATAGAGGTATATCAGCACGATGTTACTCAGGGGTAGTTTTCTAATGCCGAGTAGCTTGAAATGAAGACCGACACCAAGATAGTCTGCGCAATTGCTGTAGGCATGGGTGAGGCCAGTCCAACATACCTGTGAGTTTAGTTTATATGCTCCGAGCTTCGGGGAATTTGCTGATGTGTATCGAGGACTGCATGCATGGCTATAGCCTTGGTCGGAGACCTTTTCAATAAACGGGCTGAACAAGATACCCTCCTTTGTGTTGTAACTAATGCAACTGACCGGTTTGGTTGGCCTACTTCTTATATGTAACGTTGACTAATGTACTATCTTATAAGCCGGAAGCTGATTATCTATAGCAAGGATAGTCTGAAGAAGAATTGGGGATGGCTTTAGCTAGGCCATGATGGTGTCAAGTAGGATAATTACAATTCTGTATTGGACAGGGCCTAAGCTCTGCGTGTGATGTTCATTGTTGTCGCCGTACGTTTGGATTCTTCGAGAGTAATTGTCAAATGTCAATACGCAAAAGCCAACCTTAAATTCAGGGATACATAGTTACAAGTCCATCGAAGGAAGGAGAATCAAGACTCATGATAGATAATTAAACTTCCGACATGGCATGGTTCTCCGTGGCATAACTATTCCATAGCATATACGCCACTAATCTCCACTCGCTCCGCATGAGGCATGACAAACTCGGGGTATTTGTTCCGGCAACAAACGAGATGGTCTCCACTAGGTTCGGAACAAAAACACCAAACAAGAAGAGTCGTAAACGTCAAGGCAAAATTCCCCGCCATTTACCGTCCACATGTTCTAGGCCAAGCCACCAGTTAAAGTGCGCTCACCACGTAACAAGCTGACCCTTGCCTTGCCCATTGCTTCAGGAAACCAACTCCGGCAGAGGTCAAGCCCACCTCCTCACCCCAGACTCTCACCAAACATGGAGCCGACGGTAGTCGCTGGGTTCGTTTTTCTGGGGAAAACTGTTTCTTGAATCGAGATTCTGCGCACAATTCCCAGGTCCTCATCGCTCCCCCGCTAATCTACCCCAGCTTTTGATGTGATCTGCCCCCCGGAAAACAAGGTTTCTTGGGGTCGTCAGAGTGGACTAGGCCAATGAAACAACATGTAATTGTCGCATGAATCGTTTAGTCTTATTGGAGTATATATACAGTGCTGCGCTCCGTTTAGGTATTGCCATTTTCTTCACAACAAGCTCTCTCCGCTGCATCACAACATTCATCTCTGTTTTATCTAGTCTTCCATCTTGACGACATGTCTTCTCACGATGATCACAAGTTCTCTACGGAGAGCGGTGCTATAGAAAAGTCAACGTCCACCAATGTCGAACACCTTGAAAAGTCCCACGGCACTGTTGTCGAATTTGACGACTCCATCGAAGACACCAAGCCTTCCAAATCCGTTTGGCTCATCACATTTACCGTTGCCATGGGCGGCTTCTTGTTCGGTACGTAGCACACACACTTTGACTCTCAACTCCCCTAACAGGACCTACCAGGTTATGACACTGGTGTCATCTCAGCTGTTCTGGTCACTATCGGCGACGACCTCGGCCATAATCTCGATTCCCATGAGCAAGAGCTTATTACGTCCATCACTTCTGGTGGCGCTCTGATCGGTGCTCTGATGGCAGGCCTTCCAGCTGACAAATACGGCCGTAAGCTTGGAATCTACATCGGCTGCTTTCTCTTCCTCGTTGGGTCCGTTGTCCAGGCTGCTGCCTTTAATATTGCTGCCATGACGGCTGGACGTCTAATCGTGGGATTCGGCGTGGGTTCGGCGGCGATGATTATTGTAAGAGCCAAGATCTGCCAAAACCCGTCTTGGAACAGTGTCGCTAACGCATCCAGCCTCTCTATATCGGAGAGCTCGCCCCAGCCAAGTACCGCGGTCGCATGATTGCCTTCGACAACCTCAGTGTGACACTAGGTCAATTGGTGTCCTACGGTCTTGGAGCCGCTCTTACCGATGTCCCTCATGGTTGGAGATACATGATTGCTATCGGCGGCGTTCCCCCAATCATTCTTGCTGCTCTGTTGCCTCGTTGCCCCGAGTCGCCTCGACAGCTTATTGCGCATGGAAAGAGAGACGAAGCTGAGCAGTGTCTACGACGAGTCTACCCTGCTGCTACTGAGGACCAGCTCAAGTCTAAGCTTGAACGCATTATATGGACTGTGGAAGTCGAGTCTTCGGTTGTGGCCAACAAGTCTCTTTGGTGGCAGTTCAAGCAGCTTCACTGTGTACCTTCCAACCTTCGTGCGCTGATTTCTGCTTGTACCGTTATGGCTAGTAAGTTTCTCTATATGCTCATGGGTCCGAACCTGTATCGCTGACAGTATCATAGTCTCTCAGCTTGGTGGTTTCAACACTCTCATGTACTACTCTGCGACCCTGTTCTCACTTGTCGGGTTCAACAAGCCCACCGCTGTGGCCATCGTTGTTGGTGCCACCAACTTCCTCTTCACATTCGTCAACTTGGTTGTTATAGACAAACTCGGGCGCCGCATCATTCTGCTAGTCACCGTGCTGGGCATGGTAAGATAATCTCAAATGCTCTGCATAACCACGATACTGACATTCTTTCAGGCTGTGAGCATGATCATCGCCGCTGTCGCATTCCACTGGATTCCGATCTCCAAAGACCTTGTACTCCAAGCCGATTCCGTCAACTGGGCTGGTATCGTGGTGCTTGTCACCATCATCTTCTACGTTGCCTTCTTCGCTACGGGTGTAGCCACGATTGGCTGGGTCGGAACAGAGCTTCTACCTTTGGAGGTGCGCGCGCTTGGTACGATGATGAATACAGTGACTTGCTGGAGCTGCAACCTCATCATTGCGTCGACCTTCCTCTCCATGATGAAGAGCATGACACCTAGCGGCGCGTTTGGCTTCTATGCAGGTATTTGCTTCTTTGGCTGGATTTTTGTAATCTTCTTCTATCCCGAGGTGAAGGGCCTTCCCCTCGAAGAGGTCAGGAAGGTCTTTGAGAATGGGTTTGACGTCAAGTTAGCCAAGCAGATGCAGCTTGATCTCAAGACTAGCAGCCAGGCCTCTGTGGGATCCAAGGCCTAACTGCGGGATTCTGTGTCTTGAGCAACATGAATACACTGTACACCTGATACCATTCGGGATCTTCTCTATACCATAGTCTAGATCACGCTAGTAGTCAATGTCACCTACATTTTGCAATTTGCTTGAAACTGTCTGATTGTAGTCAAGGCTGGATCTTATTATGCTACGGTAAAAGTCAAAGGCCATAGTCCCTCCAATACCCCAGAGACTTAGTACGTTGTTGTTATTTGCTGCTTAGCGTCTAGTGTTCTCTCTACCTGAGGTAAGTATCTTAAACAAACTATTCTGGAGTATACTGAAAATGTAGTGCTGTAGCAAGCCCTTCCTCCTATCGAGACGCTCAACAATCCAGTAAGTAAACTCAAGGTTCTATTAGTTACGAAACGAGGTGCTACATAACTTGCAGCTGGCTTTTATCCCATGTGAGGGCTTTGGAGAATGGGAGTGATCTGCTCGAAACCATTTCCTCTAGATCGACTTTCCATGTTAATAATCTGCTATAAGAAATTTTACCAATATTTAGACATAAAGTATCTATGTATCAAACCACATCCTTACACTTCCTAGAAGTATCAGATGTTCAATGACTTCTTAAGCATTGCCAGCCAAGTAGGATTATCCGCGATAGTCTGATTTAGCGGATCATCACTGTATTGCATTAGCCAGCGTACTCTAAATTACAATAGTGGACAACTTAATACTCACTCATTAAATGTCGCCATTCGAGCATGGTGCTGGAATTCCTCATCAGACGGGATGTGCTGCATGGGGTTGTGAGGCGACATGGTCGATATAGCCCAGCGACGAAGGTCATCCTCAAGCCATTGGTAAAAGTTCCAGTCGTTAGCTGCAAAATGCGTGGCCCCTGAGACCAGAGAGCGGGCATTCAGGAGAGCCTCATGGTCAGCGCTTGATAACGGGATATGTCGAGATTTGCCAGGGCCTGAAATTTCGTTTAATATTGTGGCCGTGGCAGTGGTGTGCGAATCGTTCGTTGTAGCCTTCTCTACTGAAGTCAAATGGACGTCTTCGTTCATCATGGGCGGATATCTTCTTCTAAACGAGTGCAGCCACAAGTCGTTATCAGCTCTTGTCTGGAACCATTTGTCATGACCTTGATTCATGACGATTCGAGCTTGATTCCGAAGGTCATCGTCGCTAGGCTCAACGCCAACGTGCCTTTGTTGTTCCAAGTATGTTATGAGGGCTTGTTCAACTCTGCTGTAATCACGAATGCTGGCTTGGAAATCGTTGGCTGTAGCTTTATCGCTCATATGCCTGGGGCTTCGGGGAATATTGGCGCGTTGCCGGAACAACGAGATCCAGCTATTATCGGAATGGATCAAGTCGATCAACCATGTTGCGATAAATTCCGAAGGCGTGATTGAGATATCTTCCATTTGTCCAACGATCAAACAGCTTTGATGTCTGATTTCTTGATCATCGAGATAGGTCGATGGGCTTATAGATAACTTAGACGAAACGGCGTCAAGGAGCTGCTTCTCAAATGGACATGATTCGAATAGTGTGTTTTTCCCTTTGACTCTAATTGGATAAAATCTCGACTCGGCAGCTGTTCGGATGGGACTGAATCGTGCATCGGCTAGGGCTTTGGGATCTGAGAATATCAAGTCACGTAACCAAGAGACAGACAAGTGAGAGTCCTGGCTCATAGTCTCGGAAGCTAAAATGATTCTGCAACCTTCGAGCTGCATATCCTTCGTGGATGGCAGACGTGACATATCTTCGTGGAATCTCTGCATGAAATACGACAGTTCAAGCTTCAGTAGCTCATAGGCGCTACAGGGAGTAGCGGCCAAAGTCTTTTCTCCTTCGAACGGCAACGGTGTGAGTCTTTCGATTTCGATGAGATCTAATATTAGTCAGACAAAATCACTTCTATCATGGGAGACAACCACTGTACATGGAGGCATTCCGTTCTCGACAATTTCTGCAATCTCGGGGTCAAACCCCCAATCACCATGCCAGTCAGCCATTGTCTTTCCCAATTTGAAATGGTCAGAGATGTGATGCACACGATCTTCCCAATCCGCCATTTGGTGATCGCAAAAGCCACAACGAGAGCGAATGGCAGGTACTCTGATCCTCCACGACATCATTGACCACTCAATAAAGCTTGTATCCTGGTGGAATAGTCGTAAATGCTGGCGGAGATGATCCTTGCGATTGAACGACCGCTCAGGGACGGTGCGTTTTTGACACGCTGTATAGTGATGGCTCTCTATATGCAGATCATCAGGATCAGCCAGGCCGCAAAAGACACAGCATAAGATATCGTGGTTCGTAGGGTTCTTCATCCGAGGACCATTTGGACAACAGATCCACCTCTCCAACGGTAGGTGCACTGAGTTCTCGTGTCGTTGCCAGTCATACTTCTTGGCAAAGCTCTGCGTGCAGAATGTGCATGGGAATCTCTTTGCATGATTCATCAATACCGTACGCTTATTGCCCTGTCTCATGGTTCTTTTTCTTCGCATACGGCGTGAGCGAATGTTCACCAAAGGATCGAATGATCCTTCTATAGATCGACTACCATGCGAATCGGCTGATGATTGTGAGCCTCTACTACGGCTTGAACCATACGTACTCCCTGACAAGCCCCAGGTCTGATCAGAATCAGATGCTGCTATAGATTATCAGCCAGTACTCATATGAACGCGATCTGGGATCTATACAAGCTGGCGGGCTCGAGGCCATAGCTCGAGCAATGTCAACGGCTGAGGCAGGCTCATTCTCTGGCGGCGACTCTACCCACCGCTCCAGTGGATTCATCGAGTCTGTAGCTCTACGAGGAGCTGGAGTGTCTGGCCTTCGAGGCACATCCATCGCCTTGGTAGGGCAAGGTAAATCGTCTCTAGACCGGACCATCTTATCACGACGCCGTGCATTAGCAAACCAGTTCATGATTTGAGTTTTGTTGAGATTAGTCTGCTGCTCAAGTATCTTCTTCTCATCCTCATCAGGAAACGGATGATGAATATGGGTCAGCAACCAATTTCTCAGGATTTTGACTGTATTCTGAGTAAATCTTGCACCCAATTTGCCAGTTTGCCTAGAGCTTTGAGAAGTCCCCTCGCCCATAGAGCTGGTTGATGTTGCGGCATAATCCCCATTGTTGACAGGTGCAGATGGGAGATGCAGAACATCAGGGACGAGGCTTCCAAAAGCTAAGCCTGAGTGGCTTATGTCATAGTCAAGTAGTTGATGACTGTCAATGTTGCCCGATGGCGATGTCTCCTGTTCAGTAGGTTCCGCGGGAGGAGCTTGCAGCCAGTAGTCAAGCTGATCATCGAATGAGCACGATTGCTCCACATCGAGGAATGCAAGGTCGGAGAAAATATCCTCGTTTTCGCTAGAAAATGTTAAAGTATTACGCTTCGAATTCTCATCTTCAGGGCAACCCATGCTAATAGCCTGCCTGTTAGTAGGTAGATCGTGTTTGACTTGACAGCAGTGAAAGCTACAGTGAGGGGTTAAAAAGAAGGTATTAAATCACGTGTTCAAGGTACGAATTGTCATACTGTTCAATTAGCTAAGCTAAAAGTAATTAGAAACAAGTTTTAGACACTACAATTTTCACATCTTTATTAATATTCTTAAATCACTTTCTATAAGATAGATTCCCTCAGGCGGACGAGGTTATATTTAGGTTAATTATCGCTTTTGCTATATATAAATTACATTAGTTTATGTTCGAGCCTGTATGCTGGAAATCCCGACACTGTATGTAAATGGGGCAACTTACCTTATATGGCGGCTCCATACTTGAAAATAGCTCAATTTGTGCAAGGTGGGTGTGTCTGGAATAGGCAATTGCTCCCCCGCGTTGTGATTGGTGCTGTTGGGAGAGCTTGTGGACATAACTGGCGTAATGAGGAAATTTGTCCCGGATTTCCCAAAGGAGATCAAAGCTCGAGAAGCGAGTTTAGCCCGCCATCTCACTTTAGGTTCCCGTTGACATCTTGATCCTTGTTTTTCTTGACAGGCAAGGAAATCTTCAGAGATCGCGGGGTAAAACTACGTGGGGTAAATTTGCAAGGCGCGGAGAAAGTCGCCAAATGTGGCAAACTCAATCACGATTACGTTCGGCAGAAAGCTAGTTTATCTACCTACGAAGAGACTGCCATGTATAAGAAAGTTATATTGTCTTCTTCGTCATGTTATATTCCTATAAGTTCGGCTAAACAACAATCTCTTCTTCCACTGTTTTACTAGCCCTGGGTTGCAACCACATACTGTCTCAGCAGGAGTCTTTACCTCTTATCCAGGTTGACGATAATGGCGGCCTCCATTGCCTCCTTGGGTTCAGCGCCCTATGCAGCTGCAGTGGGTTTTGCTGTAGTCTTCTACTTCTTTATTTACCCTTTTATTCTGTACCTTAAGGACCCTAAGGGTAAGATATCTTGTCTAGAGAGGAAAGAGTCATGCTGACACTGTCTAGGTCTCCGGCGTTTCCCTAACATGTCCCCATTCTCGGGCATGTCTAACCTCCCCTTCATGATCCTCGCTCACGGGGGCGCACGATCGACCCATCTAGCGAAATTACACAAGACGAAGCCCATCATCAGAACGGGGCCAAACTCATTGTCCTTCGCCGGCGGCCAAGCCATCAAAGATATTTATGGCCACGGAACTCCCTGTACAAAGGACGAATCATACATCGTAGGAGCTGGAACCCATTTTCACCTGGCTGATGTTGTGGATAAGCACGACCATGCCCGAAAGCGAAAGGTCCTGTCATCTGCTTACGCACTAAAGAACCTCGAGAATTGGGAATACAAGGTCGCAGATAAGGTGCAACGAATGATGGACCATTTTGACAAGGTCTGCACGGCTCCTTTGTCCAAGGGTGCGAGGTTTCCCGACCCCCAGGACGTCAATCTAGACTTTCGCGCCTGGTCCAACTTTTTCTCCCTTGACGCCATCGCCGACATTGGCCTTTCGGAGAAGCTTGGTCTTCTTGATCAAGGCCACGATCTTGTGGAAGCCCAGCAGACATGCGGTACTGTCTACAAAACCAATCTACGAGAATGCCTTTATCCCACGGCGCGCAAGCAGTCCTATCTTCTTTGGACCTACGACCATTACAGGTTACTCAACAAGATTTCCAACATCATCCCCTTCTATCGAAAGATGGCAGAGTCGGCCAAGAGCTGGGATGAGATTGTATTGCGACGAGCTCAGATCCGATTAGATCGATACCACAAGGGAGAAAAGCTTGATGACTTTTTCCAGGCGCTTATGGAGGACAAGAACGGCAACTCTCATGAGCTTGAATGGGGCGAGATTGTTGCTGAGATCAACATCATGATGAACGCCGGTAGCGTCACGACCGCGATCGCCTTGGCCAACATTCTTTATCAGTTGATCCTCAACCCTAGGGTGATGGATCTCCTGCGACAAGAACTTGACTCTGTCCTAGAGCCCGATGAGGTCGTTGCGCCCTACGAAAAGGTCAAGCATCTTCCCTACCTTCGCGCCTGTCTCGATGAGTCGCTTCGCCTCTGGCCCCCGACTCCTCAGAATCTCGGTCGTCAGACCCCTCCGGAAGGCTTGACGATTATGGGCCAGTACATCCCAGGCAATACATCTGTCGGAGTGTCTGCTCTTGTGGCCCATCGCGACGAGAGAATTTATCCTGAGTCAGAAAAGTTCATTCCTGAACGGTTCTTGGGCGAAAAGGGCAAGGAGCTCCAGTCTCACTTCATTACTTTCTCAGCTGGTGCTCGAGGCTGCATTGGACGCAACATTTCATACCTTGAACAGGCTGTTTGTCTTGCTTCAATAGTTCACCGGTATGAGTTTGCCTTACCAGCAGGCTTTGAACTGAAGAGAGAGGAGACGATGAACCATATCCTGGGACCTATGCCTGTCAAAGTGTGGAAACGGAATTTGGAGGAGGAAAAGTAACCGTCTAAGAGTGAGAACTTATCTTAGTATCTAGACATAGATTTCTCAAAGAGTAATAAATTATGATAAAACACTACTATCTAACTCAGACTGTAGGATTGCTATGATGCCTTTACTCGGCAAAGAAATTGGCAGGCACTGAAATCAGCTGATCACATCACCACTGTTTAATTAAAAGAATTGCAGAAGTAGATAACGTTAGCAGTCTAGGCTTCTACAATAATACACCTGATTTCTGCAGAAATGGTAAGAGATTGATGCCCAAGTATTGAAACTATTTTATTCCTTAGATAACACTATGATCCTGTTCTGGCATCAAGTACAACTCTAACAAAATTCCCCGCCATCAACACGGAAGATACTCCCCGAGCTATGAGTACTCTCAGGTCCCAGAAGCCACGCTATCTGTAAAGCGACCTCTTCAGGCTGTCCGTACTTTCCCAAGACTGAGGGAGGCGGAGGGGGCTTGTCACCAACCACGCTCCTCATCAACGGCCCATGAGTCCCTCCAGGTGACACGACGTTAATCCTTATACCTTGAGATCCGTAATCATGGGCGGCACTCATTGTTAGTCCGATAACGGCGTGCTTAGATGTTGCATATGGCGCACAACCTGGAGCGCCTTTGGAGCCTAGGTTTGAAGCGATGTTCACTATACTTCCGCCAGACTGCATGTGTCGCAACTCGGCCCGCAGTGAGTGCATCATTCCTGTTGTGATCATCTGTCAGCCGAGCGTTGTAGTAGAGGATAGGTAGTAGCCGGAGAGTCTCGCACCGTTGACGTTGATACCCATTACGAGGTTCCAATCGTCGTCATCAAGGAGCGCTATTGGCTTCTGGCCATGAAACTTGCCAACTGTTCCAGCAGCGTTGACAGCACCATCGAGACGGCCGAATTTCTTCACGGCATTCTCAATCCAAGCATCAACCTGGTCAGCTTGTCGAATATCTGCAGTAAATGTGTGAATCGGCCATTTGTTTGCGATGAACTCCTTCTCTACAGACTCCAGTGTCGTTGAGTTGTTGTCGAGGATGCTAGTACAGGCGCCTCTGCTCGCAACTAGCCTTGCGGTTGCTAAACCGATGCCTTGTGCACCTCCAGTGATTGCTATGACTTTTCCAGCGAGAGCCATCTTGGCAGAAGTTGACCAGGGAATTTTTATTCAATGATACTGATATTTCTCAATATACAATGCAACTTGGTAGGAGTATGATGGATAAAAACAGCGGAAGAATGAGTTTTAGTAATACACAAGTCGTTAAATGGTTGAAGGAGCTCTTAGCATTCGTCCCGAGGCAGTTCTCAAGCATACACTGTAGGTCCTAGAGTTAGCACAAATTCCTCGGACCAAGGTAGTTTAAGCACAGCTGGGAATCAAAAGCAAAAGTAGAAACAAGGAGATACAAGAAAACGAATATGTAGCTAGATTTTAGTGTACATGTGGCTTGAGCTATTGCTAACACTATTGAATGCTTGGTACTTTTTTCAGTTCTATACGCAGCACGACGTTCCGGGGAATTCACAGCTCTGTCCTTGGAGCCACGCCGAGATAGAGGCGACATTGATAAAGCTATGTCACGCTGATTGTGCGGCAAAACAGCTGCCTCAGATGTCCATATCGAAATATAGAACAGGAAACATGAATTAAGCACTACTCGCACTAACTCTATACTGGCTTGATGTCAATACCTTCGTGATTCCCGCTTTCTCGCCAAGCTCTTAGAATGTTATTGTAGTCCTCCTGTCCTTTACCCCAGATCGACATACGCGCCATTCGAGCAAGCTTCTTTGGGTCCTTCACACCCTCGAATTCCCCCTCGGCGTTGATGTAACTGGGCGTGCAGCCCGCCGAAGCCCCGAACATATGAGCCTGGCTCACAATCTTCTGCGCCCATTCCTCCTCAGCGTCGGCGGTTGCCTCAATGGTAAAGTTGTACTCATAGCGGCTGTCGTGGGGGACCTTCTTCTGAGCCTCTTTGGCACCAGTGGCGACGATATAGGCAAACTGTTTGGCGGCTTGGTCGGCGATGAATGTGTAATTGGGGTTCCCGCCGCCTTGGATGAAGCCGGGCCAGAACATGTTTGGAAAATCGTGACTCATCATGCCATGTAATGTAGTCACTCCAGAGCTCCATTTGGCGTCGAGATCGATACTATTGCGACCAAAGACCTTGATGCCGACTCGGCCTGGTGGACTGTAGAGGAAAGGACTCTTGTAACCAGTACTCAGCACGAGTACATCTATGTCGAAGTGTTGTCCTTTAACCACAACCCCGTTTTCTGTGATCTCCTGGACGCCACGCCCATCAGTGTCAACGAGATGCACACGGGGATTGTTGAATGCGTCCAGATATTCGTCGTGGAAGCACGGTCGCTTGCACCAGCCGGAATACCATGGCTTCAACTTGGCTGCGACTTCCGGGTCCTTAACCAGGTCATCAATACGCCCACGTATCTTGCTTTGTCTCTTGAGGTCGAGTTCCTCAAGGTAGGCGTAGTATTCCTGCATTTCTTGTGGTGTCTTGGGGTCGTGGCCCGGCGACCCTGCTATCGCACTGTAAGATGGCATATTTGTCCAGCTATCGTTGACAAGATCGACCGCTGGTTTCGGATTGTGGTTGTTTAAGTGGGCGCAGTAGTTTAGACATCTCGCCTCCCACCAGCCATCTTTGTTGGCGATTTCGCTCTTGAACAAGCTTTCGTCTGTCTGGCGATTGCATCTAGGGGCGACAGCAGATGGCGTCCGTTGGAAGACGTAGACCTCTTTGGACCATTTGGCCAGCTCGGGTAAGATCTGAATGGCTGAAGCACCAGTGCCGATGAGTCCGACTTTCTTGTCCCTCAGCTGTACCATTGATGGATCATCCGGGGTCCCTCCAGTACTGCTGTAGTCCCACCGAGCAGGGTGGAAACAGTCTCCTGTAAAACTTTCAATGCCTTTGATCCGGGGAACCTGGGGTACCAGCATGAGGCCCGTAGTCAGGATGACGAACCGAGAAGTTACTGTGACAGCTTCGTGATCCTTGCCACCGTGAACCAGTTCAACAAGTTTCATAACCCACTCTTTTTTCTCGTCATCCCAGACACATTCGTCCATTCGAGTCCGAAACCAAACTCGGTCGGTCAAGCCGTATCGCGCGGCTATCCGTTCGAGATGCTCCCGAATCTCTTTCCCGGTGGAGTACTTGTTCTTAGGAATGTACCCTGTCTCCTCGAGAAGAGGCATGTAGATGTAACTCTCCACGTCGCACATGAGACCAGGGTAGCGGTTCCAGTACCAAGTACCGCCCCAGCCTGCTGCTGTGTCGATGAATCGAAGATTCTCGGACTTGACACCAGCCTGTACCAGTCTTGCTGCGAAGAGCAGGGCGCCGATGCCAGTACCGACGATTGCAAAATCGCAAATGTCGCCGTCTGCCGCACGGGCCAGCTTGTCATATGTTAATTGGTCTGCCCAAGGGTCCTGCTTGAAGTTCTGGAATTTTGGAACGCTGTACAAGTCGGTAAACTGACTGAGGCCATCACTGCGGAGCCGCTTATCGTGCTCCTGCTTATAACGTTGTTTGACTTGAGCAACCGTACTTGCAACGATACCATTGGACTCTGCGGATGGGCTCATGATGGGCTTGCGGTTGACTGTAGGAGTATACACTTGGGTTGTGTTACAAATGGCTTAGAACGGCAGTAGCTTTCCCTTTTGTTAATTAGCGATATACAAGTTGAGGACAATAATCTGTTTTATCTTATCAACAGAGTGGTTTCCGAGTGACTCTTCCTTCAGCATAGCTCCAATGATGTCCACCTCCAAGAGTGCCCTCGGTTATTTTACTATCAAGCCTCTTCCGAGGACCGCAGACGGTTGCAAGGGCGGTACATAAATCTTTCCACTTTGCATTCAAAATCACAATGTCCATAAGACTAGGAATATTGTATAATGACCTCGGCAGTGGGCAATGGAGATGGTATTCAATCCACTAGCACAAATGGTACAGCCATCATCGCAACGTTGAATAGTCTACTACCTCGGTAATGATTGTTTCTTCACCTCAACTGTATTGACCAATCTGTAGCCTCCTGTAATATTTAGTGGTATTGAGTCTCTTTCATTATGGAGTCTTGGCTACTGATTTATTACTCTTTAGTGTGTTGATTATTATCATTCTGAATTACAATAGTATCTGATGGGGATGGCGAGCTATTTTAGGCAAATGTACTGAATAAGTCATAGCGTATGTGAAATTGAAAGACAAATGGGTTCTTACTAACTATAGTTGCTTCATTCGTCCGAATACGTCTTCTGACGCAGCAAAGATGACATAGAAATTCGATCTACTAACTGAAGAGCTTTCCAGTCTATGAATTGAAATTATTTCCGCTGTCTGACTTTGACTCATCCCGCTGAGGAACCAGAGCGACCATGTCTGTATCTCCAAATACACCCGCAATTTCTTCAAGGGGCTTTCCCAGAGTATCAGGATAAAACCATACAATAACCGCGGCAAGAGCGTCAATAATAATGAAAATGATATAGAACTTCCAACCGATCGTCTCGAAGGCGGTTGGTGCTGACTGTAGCCAAATAATGCTCGTCACACAAAGACTGCACATCCCAAGAGCGTAGCCTTCACCTCTAAGAAAGGTCGGCCATATCTCTGCAATGTAGGTAAAACCCGGGCCTTCGACAAATAGACCGAAGCAGGTGACGTTGAGGAAGAGAAACGCTGTGCATGCAATCAGCCCTGGCTGGTAGGACGTTCCAAGGTAATGCTTCTGCAGGGCAGCCTCGATAATGACGGTAATTCCACAAGTGGCAAATCCGACGCACAACAACTTGTTTCGTGGGAATCTGTCGATGAAAAACATATTCGCCGTGTTCATGACCCATCCGCATAATTGATAGCCGCCCTGCATTTGAAGAACTGCAGAATTACTGAAACCGAGGCTCTTGTAGATCAAGCCACCATAATCTAGTGAGGAATGTTAGTATTAAGGCTCTCATGTCCCCATTATGGGCATAGACAGAAAAGTCAAGAGAACTTACTGTTTACAACGAGAGCGCCGGAACTCATCTGCGCAAAGGTCAAGAAGATAGTCATGAAGAAACGCTTTCTGAAAGAAGGTCGCTGGAAGATCTTGAGGTAGTTTCCCGAGATAGACCTAGCGGATTCTGCGTTATCGAGCTGAACTTGTCCCTCAATTTGATCTAGTTCATTCTTTGCAAAGAGATGGTTGGGATCTCTTGGGTCTGAGTGAAGCTGTCGAAGGACATCCCAAGCCTCCTCCTTCCTATCATTGGATAGCAGATACCGGGGCGATTCTGGTATCCAGTAAATTCCAAGGAGGAGCAGCAAGGGGAATAATCCCGCAAGCCCCAGAGGTCCGCGCCAAGTATTCTTCCCGCCCCCGGTGTAGTAAAAGAACCCGACACCAGTGTAAGAGGCAACTGTATATCCAGTATTTATCATCGCTGGGTGAATCTGCACCAACATGCCTCTCCTATGAGGAGGAACCAACTCAGCCATCCACATAGGAATTGTAGACAACATTTGAAACGATCCCCATCCCTGGAAGACCCTGAAAGTGATGAACATGGCGATATGGTAAGAGGCTGTAATGAGAGCACTGGATATGAGGATGATCAGCGCGGCAAGTACAGCAGATTTCTTGCGCCCGTATCTGTGTGCAAAGTAGCCACTGAAGATTGATCCAAAGGCTCCGCCGGCGAAGAATCCGCCGTTGGTGGCCCCTATGAGTGCAGTCATATCTGACGTTGCGCCTAGTTTCATGGTTGCATACCACGATGGCTGGGAGAGGGTGGTGGCGATGATGGACGAAGCATAGCCCATGGATGCAGAGCCAAAGCCAAGGAATATTATTATGAATATGACGCGAGGGCTGAGTCGAGGAACAATTGCTTCACCTTCCATGATGGAAGCTTTGCGAAGGCTGGTGTCATTTGTTTTTTCGCGATCCATTGCCACTTAAAATGAAGATCAATAAACTGACTAGGAGGTTTCCTTCAAGAGATTGCTTTCAGCAGAGTAAATGGATTTGAAAGGTCGGACAAGAGACAACTCCGCCCGGGCATTTATACAATTACACTCAATATCCAGACAGCCACCAAAAGCTTAGTAACTACCACGATGTTCTAAGATTGGGTAACGGCCTCGGCGCTCAGAATTCATTAGTGGCATTGCTCCGCCTCGGGCAAAAACGCTTTCGGGATTATATACTACTACCTAGAAGCTTATGCCTTCACATTCTTCAAGGCCTCGGGGTAAGCTAGGAAACTGAGATCTCTAGAGCCTATCGGTAGCGAGATTCTGGGGTAATCCGGGGTATCCGGGCCGCTTTGGTAATCTGGGGTAGTTGTCCCAGTCGGATAATAGAGTGTAGAGAAATTAGGCACTGCAAAAAGAACAGAACTTGCAACGAGGTCCATATAAACATACTGGTCAATGAATTAACGTTATATTTTACCAACCTATGGCTTTGTATGATATTAATTGCTTACTTAAATGTCTCTGTTTCCGTTCATCTTACATTCTTCTAGTACAATTATCGAATGATGACAGCTCCTTAATAATATGTACTCTGCAAGGGCAGTATTTCCCTCTCCTGTGGCCCAATATTGGTGACGGGAAAGAAGTTGGGATCGGCGTCAAAGTGAACCAAGGCTTGCAAAAGGTTTGCCTCGGCGTCGAAGTCAGTCCATGGATCAGTGAAGAATTGACTCTCCATATTGCCGGCATCCATGGGTAGTAATGTCGAGCCTTCTCCCAGGGCCTGCGTACCGACAGGTACGCTCTCCATAGTCTCCGGTGTGATCAGCGAATTTGGCGGGTTCAACGCCGTTCGATCCCCAGCTCTCGCAACCTGACTACCCTTTTCAGCCTCTACATGACCTTTCCTCACCTGCTGCTTTTTGGGTCGTCTGGTATTCTTCAAAGGAGCTAGATTCAACATCGGGATGTTGACATTGGTTCTTTGGATAACGGCTTCGAGAAACCATATGACGTGATCTGCAGACGCATACATATCCCTAAGAGACTGTATAGCCTGCCAGCACTGGTAGAACTGACCGATGGAAGCATAGCGAGCATCTTGCCGCGAGGAGGCAATGTCATTGAGGTGGATCAGTATAGCAGAGAGAAGTGCGGGAATGGCCGAGGTGGACGCGAAACGTAGTTGGTCTCTTTGGTGCAAGTCATATACAACCTGGGTAATACCCCCAGCGGCATCAGCAATCTTGTCAGCGGATCGCCTGGTGGTTATATCATCCTCGGAACTGTCGTCCAACCGCTGTGCCTGGGGGCGATGAAGGATGGCTGTTGAAGTGAGGTATATCATGTATAATAAAGCCTGATGCAGATGCAAGGCTGAGTGACCTTGGGCTGTTTCGCCAGACTGGCCTGCCTTATAACGGCAAGGTGATTCCAGATTTTGTATCCAATCGCGTAGCTTAAGATCGCACTTCTCCATGTCTTGCATTTGCTGTGCAGACTTCTTTGGTACAACCATCATAGTGATCTTTTCATCTACCTTTGAGATGTCGTTGTTCAGGACTGAATACTGGCTGAACAGAATGTCCCCGATGTGCACGCAGAGCTTTGTCAGCTCAAGAAAGCAGAGCATCAGACTCCTCTGAGTTGCAGAGTCTGTCATCCGCGGGTTTCCAAGGAAACTTATAACAGCTTCGTCGAAGGGGTCCATGTCCAAGTCCCCTATCGTCAAGTCAGGAACGTTGAACGTGTCGGGCCTTATCCGAGCTGGTCTCCGAATCCCCAATGCTAGAAGTCGATCTCGTACGTAACAAGACCACCAGATCCTCTTACGTCCACGTTTCGCCTTGGGGCTGATACTAAGCTGCTCGGGACTCCGATGAATACCCAGAACGTGAATTTGTGACACTGCTATTCCTGTCCAATGCCAAGTGTCCTTTTCGTCATCAGCCCTCTCGTACCAGTAGGTCATTAGAAGAAGCGCCTGTAGACGAGCAATGCGATCGGGCTCTGTATCGAGGTGGTAAAGAAGTCGAACTTTCTCAAAGAACTTCTTTCGCATTGCCTTGCGATTCTCGTACCCCCTTTCGATACAGTAGTCGGAGTCAATGTAGACTACGGCGGCAAACATGATTGCCTGGAAGAGAAGCAGACTGACTTGCGAGCTGGTATCACGCCGGGCCACAGACAAGAGAAAGTCTGGTAGATCCACTACTGGCATGAAAGGATGTACGTATAGTATGTAGAGTCGAAACAGCTCGCGTTGGAGATCATCGTCGGGGATCCTTAGGCAGCCTTTGCCGGTAAGATATTCGGTATCGATGAGTTTCAGGTGCGGCGCAAGAGGTCGTATGTACTGTGGCAATGTCTGCGTGTAGTTGCCAGGAGGATTCAGAGGTTGCTGAATAGGCACGACGCCGGGGATGTTGTCGCTGTCTCCCTGCCTAGTATCATCCTGTGAAACCCCTTCTAGACCTGCAATGCATTATTAGAACGGAACTGACGATCAATTCGCAGCTGCTAATAGGGCGTCCTTACCTTCAAACGTGAGAGAGACAGGAAACTCCTCGCCAATATTCGAGCGCTCAGTTGTCGTGTTCCCTATCCTACTCGTTGCAGCTCTACGAGGCTTGCCAAGTACGCAACCCAGGTTATCAAGGCGACAATTTGTACATGGCTGGCCTTGTATGATTACGTCACAGCGGACTTTACGGCTTCGACAGGACAGGCAGGCCTGAGAAGCAGATCGCTTCGAAGAAGAGTCCGGTTGTTGATCGTCTCTTTTCCGCTTATTCCCTATCCGAACGACATCTTCTTCAGGTCGCGGCGACGATGGCATGATGAGAAGGATTATCGTGAATCGGGTAGCTTAATCATCAGTCTACGGAGATACCTCATTTTCAATGGGTTTTCTTAGGACGACCTGCTGGGCCCTCACGTGTCACAATTAGACCCAAGATACAGATGACTGGGGACAGCAGCTTAAGCACTGTCCCCAGAAACACCCTCGGCAATTGCCTACCTTACGCAAAACGCTGGTATTAGTGTGAAGGATGAATTAATCGGCAGTACATTGGGATCTACGATACCTAAGCCCGGCTATTGAAAGTCAAGGTCTCTCAGAGCTCCTTGACCTTGAAGTCCCGAGCAGGTTAGTATAGAAGGCCAGTTTTACTCTATTTGGATATCTGAATATAGTTGGGCCATACTCAAGTGTTCCATGAAAATCTTGGAAGCATAATTTCGCTCACAGTAGATCAACATGGCTTGGCTGCCCATTTGGAGAAAAATAACTATAATTGCCGTTTTACTATTTACCTCCCAGATATTCAAACGATCCTTGGGGATCGGAAGCTCTATGCCTAGCTGTTGCAGGATATTCGCCACGTCAATCTAGTCTCATGGCCTCGGTGATCACCGGCACATCGTATCTGCCTCGGCTATCAGGGAATGAAGATAACCGAACCTCCAACGCCCGAAAGCTCCACGCTGTACTACTATACATATTGATATTTTATCTCAGCGGTGAATTATAAAGGAAAAAGTCTAATAATAAGTCCACTTGTTACCGAGGGATGTTTATGTGTGTAATCCAAAGAATTCAGATGCTGATATCCAGCTTTGCACAAAAGATAACGCTATGGCTTTGTGAATCTAATTATGAATCCATAAGGTCCAACAATGAGTTACCAATCCATGATGCAGTTAAGTCTGTAATTCTATTGCTACTTTGACAAAGAATCTAAGCAGAGGAACAGTATATCCTCCTGGATCTTGGTGTTGGCAAACTTATCATTGGGGGCTCTTTCAGATCACCATTCACTAGCTATACTTGAGCTAAGATCGCACTGTATTACGCGTTGTATTTATGGAACGTAGACCAGTTCAAGGTTGGATATGTGATAATGGATAGTCTCTATGCAGGCCGAGGTGCGTTCATGGCCGCTTTCGGGCAGCAGGAGTAGTTACAGGATCAGCGTCATCATTATTAGCGATATCTAAACACTTCACTCTCCAATTTTCAATAGTTAGGTATATACACAGCTCCCAAAGAAGACGGCCCGAATCCCGATATCAGTAAACATACTACAGATAAACGCAATGAGCCTCGCTTCAGAGGATGATCTGGTAAATGCATCATTACCATATGGCGAGCATCTTGTCGCTAGTCTAAAGCCCTTCATCATCGGTGGTGCCTCGGGGCTTGTCGCTACAACATGCATTCATCCTATCGACGTGATCAAGGTACGGCTGCAGCTCGCTGGACAAGGCGGAAGCCAGCCATCGAGCCTGTTCTCAGTTGCCAGGGGCATTGTGTCTCAAGGCAGGTTACTGGACTTGTATCAGGGCATATCAGCTGGGTACTTGCGGCAACTCGTTTATGGCACAGCCCGTCTAGGTTTCTTCTACACGTTTGAAGATGCGCTGAAAAAGCGAGCATCGGCACAGGATCGGGATATCAACTTTATGGAGAGAGGCGTGGCGGGACTCTTGGCTGGAGGATTGGGATCTCTCATTGGTACTCCTACAGAAGTCGCATTGATTCGCATGCAGAGTGATGGGATGAAGCCCCGAGCCGAGCGCGCCAACTATCGCTCAGTCTTTGACGCTCTGTCAAGAATCACTCGAGCAGAGGGTATTCGGGGACTGTGGAGTGGCACAACTCCAACAGTCATACGAGCATGTTCCACAAACTTTGGTCAACTGACCTTCTTCTCCGAAGCTAAGCATCAGATCGCCACTCACACGGAATTATCACCCTATGCGCAGTCTCTTGCTGCCGCTGCAGTTGCGGGAACCTTTGCTGCTGTTCTGAGTTTGCCGTTCGACTTTGTCAAGACAAGAATGCAGTGGCAGAATAAGCCGCAAGAAGGTCGTAATATGCAGCATACTGGTTTCTTTGACTGCATCGTCAAGGTTGCAAGGACAGAAGGTATAGCGGCATTTGGTCACGGGTTCGTACCATATTTCTTCAGGATTGCTCCCCATGCGTGAGTTTTGCATCTATGACTTCAGCTTAAAAGCACTGACCGCTATCTACAGGGTCATTATGCTTACAGTCTCGGATCTTATTGCAAGGTCTTGGGTTAAATGACGTGGTATGGGAACTACTGAACTGTTTGTCTCATAGCTCTCTATCTTAGCAATAGCGGCCCCCTCTTTCATAGTGGATGTATCGTTTGCAGTTGAGACTTTGTGTTGAGACCTTAAAATCACCACAAAGGACGTACTTCAGTATATACTCTGTTATCAATCATTAAAACAAGCAAAGTACAAGTAAGCAGTAACATAATATTCTCTATTTAACCACTTGTTCTGGTTAAAGTTAATGTACACGTCTTGGTGACTTTGTTGTCAAGTCCACTTTGTTCAGGTACACGTCAACGAAAGCGTCCGAACGGGTAGCAGCCATCTACGGCATGATAGCAGAAAAGACATCAGGCATGAAAGAACCCCTCTGGTTCTGTCTAATCGTCTTAGGTACCAAGGTTGTGATGGAGGGCATGTGTCGGAGACTCGTCCCGAGGGAACTGTACAAGCCGGCAACAGCCCTGCATAGCTGCCCGCCACTCCTGTGCCAGTCATTGCCGACAGGCTCCTATATCAGCAGCCTCACTTATAAGACTTCCCACAAATATGACCAAGGTTGTTCAAAGGAAAGGTGCACTTCTTATACCTAATTTGTTTCAAACGTAATCCTGAGATACCACACCAATGGCCAGTATGCGAACTAAAGCATTTGACATTGCCTTCTTCTCACGGCAGCCTCTATCACCATTAATAGGACAATCAGCAAGACCTATTTTGACCCCGAGATCCGTCTTGGTCAGCCAAGCCTCGAGACATATTCACTCCCGTGCCACAGAGTACTTGCCCAGCAACCTTCCAGAGTGGACTGAGTCTCAAAGGTCTGTTCGCGAGGCCATTTCAAAGATCTGTGTTAAATACACGGATGAGTATTGGCTTGAACGGGACACAAAACACAAGTTTCCATGGGAACTTTACAATGATCTAGCTTCTAACGGCTGGCTGGGTATCTGTCTTCCTGAAGAGTATGGCGGAGCTGGTCTAGGCATCTCGGAGGCAGCTGTCATGCTCCAAACCATTTCAGAGTCAGGGGCAGGTATGAACGGAGCGTCATCGGTTCACATGAATATTTTTGGCTTGGAACCCGTTGCAAAGTTTGGCACAAGGGAGCAGAAAGAACGCTGGCTGGTCCCTCTGATCCAGGGAAAAGAACGAGCCTGCTTCGGAGTCACGGAGCCAAACACAGGGCTTGATACCCTTCGTCTACAGTCGTCTGCCACAAGAGACGGTGATGTCTACCGACTCAAGGGGTCCAAAATCTGGATATCTACTGCCCAGGTAGCTGAGAAGATCCTCATCCTCGTCAGAACAACCCCGCTTGATCAGGTCAAGAAGCCGAGTCATGGCCTCTCGCTCTTCTACACCGACCTAGACCGCGCTGCCGTTACCGTCACCGAGATCCCCAAGATGGGTCGCTCGGCAGTTGACAGCAACACTCTTTTCTTTGAGGACTGGAAGGTGCCTGCCGGTGATATGATCGGTAAAGAAGGTGATGGGTTCAAGATGATCATGCACGGAATGAATGCAGAGCGAGTGCTCGTGGGTGCCGAGGCGCTTGGAACAGGCTATGCAGCATTGCGACGTGCCAGTAACTACGTTAATGAACGTGTGGTATTCGGTAATCCAGTTGGGAAGTATCAGGGGATACAACATCCCCTTTCCGAGTGTTGGATGAACCTCGAGAGCGCAAGATTGATGATATACCTGGCCGCGCGATTGTATGACCAAGGGTATGAGGACGGTGAGTATGCAAACGCAGGGAAATATCTAGCCTCAGAAAGCGCGTTCAAGGCAGCTGAGAGAGCTATCCTGTCTCATGGTGGTATGGGTTACGCAAAAGAGTACCATGTCGAGCGTTATCTCAGAGAGGCTATGCTCTCTCGGATTGCACCGATTAGCGGAGAGATGATTAAGAATTACATTGGCCAGAAGGTTCTTGGACTTCCTAAGAGCTACTAAGCGGCATTATTAAATTTATCTATAAATAACTTGAAGATACACGCTATAGTATTTCTGCTAGTTCCGAGATTGCATTACGTTCCTTTTAAATTATTATTAGCTCAGAAGGCATATTGAGGTACTCACATATAACCAGAAAGCCACCATAAACTTATTGATAAGATAAGTGAATGAACTATTGGTAAGCGATAAACGATAAGCAATAAACTATCTGATAATGACAATAAAGGGAACCTTTTAACCTAGACTCATACTGAAAACCCTGTCTGATTGAAATCACAGCAGTACAAGTGCCCAATGGACACCAACAAGGTTTTAGTCTCCCCCTGATTAAACTTACTCTCACAGAATCAAGTTCTTGTCCAATCGTAAAGATTGTTGCGCTGTTGGGCAATACCGAGGTAGCTAGGTGGGATGCTTGGGAGGGGCTCATGCCTAAGAATTTGTGGTGACCGAGGTCTCTAGGGCTCGTGTCGAGGTGTTCAACAAGCCTATACTAGAGAGTCTACAATTTTGGAATGTCATTATCTCCGTTGACGTGTTGACTATTAAATAGATCAAGCTGCAGTAACTGAACTAAATAGTGTCTCATCTCCGATATCAATGATATTGACTAAGCTCGATGATCAGCACAACCATAAAACGGTTCAGCATACAACCCTGCGACTATGCAAAAGAACTCACCTGGAGAACGCAATGTAAACTCTCACCTCTTCCACCGAGAGTCAGGTCGTATTCCAAGCAAAGTACTTCTGGTAACATTCAGAACCTTGGCGCTCTCACGGGGCTGAAAATTCTGGATATTTCTCGAGTGTTGGCAGTACGTTCTATGATGTCTCTTGTTCCACTCTCAAGATCAGCTGACATCAGGGTGCTATATCTCAGGCTCCATTCTGCACACAAATTCTTGCAGATTATGGTGCCGATGTCATTAAAGTTGAGACTGTTGGCAAAGGTGTACGTGCTGTCAAGCTGATCATCCTAGCATCTGCTCCTAAGGGCTACTAATACCTGACACCATGTCTATAGGATGACACAAGACATTGGATGATGCCAGGAGAACCAGAGAAATGGAAAAAGTCAGCTGGTCCCATGTCGAATTATTTCTCTGCAGTAAACCGCAATAAGAGGTCCATTACCCTTGATCTAAAGCAGCGTGAAGGGAAAGAGATTCTCAGAAAGCTCGCAAGAAATGCTGATGTCTTGTGAGCTATACCCTATAAGCCTCGTTTCCCGCTAGCACGACATTTGGCGAGCAAGAGTCGCTCACTGCCTTGCATAACCCGGCGCTAACTACCTATAGAATTGAGAACTTCAAACCTGGCACTATGGACCGCCTTGGTTTGGGATATGAAAGCCTGCAAAAGGAGAACCCGAGGCTGATATATGCCAGTATTTCAGGTAAATCGCCAATCCCATTCGAGTTAGTGGAAGTCAGCTTACACTGGCCGAGGCTATGGAAGCACTGGCCCTTACGCCAGCCGAGGAGGGTACGATCCGATAGCGGCAGCAGAAGCAGGCCTTCTTCACATCACTGGGGAAAAGGACGGTCCTCCGGTACGCACAGGAATTGGCATGGTCGACATGGCGACGGGCTTGTATCTCCACGGCGCAATACTGGCTGCTGTCTATGCTCGTGAGCGCGATGGGACTGGCCAAAGAGTGGAAACGTCACTTTTCGAGACTCAACTCAGCCTGTTGACTAATGTCGGGCTTTCCTGGCTGAACTTAGGCATTGAGGCACAGCGTTGGGGTTGTCAACATCCTAGCATCGCCCCATATGATGCCTTTCAGACTAAAGATGCATATCTTGTCTGTGGCGCTACTAACGACGCTCAATTTGCAGCTCTTTGCAGGCTCTTAGGTCTTGACAAGTTGATCAAGGATGAACGCTTTGTGACAAACCCCAAACGGGTGGAAAATCGTCATCTACTGGGTCCAATCTTCAATAAGGTCTTCCTGAATCGAACAACAAAAGAATGGGTGTCGGTCTTTGAAAAGACCGATTTGCCTTTTGGCCCAATTAACAATATGAAGCGAGCATTTGAACATCCGCAGACCGTAGCACGGGATATGATCTCGAATGTGAAACTGGACGCGGTGGAGTCTGGTGAGCTACGACTCATTGGGCCGGCGGTCAAGTTTAGTCGAACAAGGACGAACTTGAAGAGAGCACCACCTCGCCTAGGAGAGCACACGTCGGAATTGTTGGGGGAGTTGGGAGTAGAAAAGCAACAGGCAGCGGAGTTGAAGAAGAAGAGAATAGTCTAGTCTAGCCATGAGTACGACTCCTATTACATCTACAATATCGCATGCATCGTGAGTGACAGACGAAAGGTGAGATATCCGTGCCTTGGAATAACATCATGGCTGCAGTGGTTTGCACTGCACCTGGCAACACTCCCTGGTGGAGGAGAAGGGCGGCAAATGCCGGGTTACTGGATCTATCTATGAATTTTACCTCGGCGTTATTATTGAACCAAAATTGGATTGCAAAAACATGCTGAAAGCCCCCATTCCGAGTTCAGAAAATGTTACATTATCGCCAGTACGTCTTTTATGTATTTAGTATCATAAGGATCCTGAAAGCTCGATCACAGCATCTGATCCGTAATTCACACTACTTGACTTCAGCTACTGCATCTGACAATGAAGCCACCAGCAAATACCGCTCTCTGGAAGCCTCAGAACCTGAGCGAGACAAATACAGTCAAGTTCATTAACCACGTCAATGATACCTACGGCCTGGCATTGAAAACATACAACGACTTGTACAAATGGTCGGTGGGAGACGGGACCATAGATCACTTCTGGGCTCAGGCGTTCAGATGGCTCCAGATTTCACCCAGTGAGACTGGATATCTTCTTGAAAAGGAAGCGCCACGTTTCGACCCAAGAGTGTGTAACCCCAGAAGGTATTCGGATCTTTGTTAACGATACCAAGGGCTTACGCTCCAGCAACA
This sequence comes from Fusarium denticulatum, assembly GCA_013396175.1. NCBI lineage: Eukaryota > Fungi > Ascomycota > Sordariomycetes > Hypocreales > Nectriaceae > Fusarium > Fusarium denticulatum. The sequence goes on along the minus strand of JAAOAK010000314.1, from coordinate 46,863 downwards.
ACATGTTTCCGCCTCCAAAGTTCTTCCCAACGTCCACTCTCAATCTTGCCGAGTTAATCTTTCGAGACCGCAAGGATGCAGAGGTGGCTATATATTTCAGCCGGGAAAGCTTCAATGACATCGAGGAGGTAACTTGGGCGTCCTTGAGAGAACGCGTACGAAAGCAACGCGGTGCATTAATTAACTCTGGGGTTGTTTCCGGGGATGTAGTCGCAGCCGTGATATCCAATTCTGTTGACGCCATGGTCATTTGCTTGGCTACCCTCTCAATTGGCGCACTGTGGTCCTCAACCTCGTGCGACATGGGAGTCGATGGCATAGTTGACAGATACTCCCAGATTCGCCCAAAGGTTATATTTGCAGAACAAGGATATGTCTACGCAGGCAAAGCCATCGACCTCAGTGACAGAATCAGGCAATGGTCTCGCGGACTCCGGGACCGAAACGAGGCGTTCGAAACGCTGGTCGTTCTTGTTCCAAACCCGAAGCTCAGCATAAGCCCATTACAGGAGCCAAGCTTATGCACGTTTGGAGACTTTTCCAAGGCTGACAGAGGGGATCAGCTGCTATTCGAAATGCTCCCGTTTTCACATCCGGCGTTCATTCTCTTCTCATCTGGGACGGTTTGTTCTGCCATAGCCTCATTCAAGACCTGATGGCTAACAATATCTCATAGACTGGCCCACCAAAGTGCATCGTACATTCAACAGGGGTAACTAAACCCACGCATATTCAAATACGGAACAAGCCTGACATTGACGATAACAGGGAGTAGCCCTGAAAACAAAGGTTGATTCAGTCATTCAACACGACATCCGCAAGACCGATGTTGTATTCCAATACACGACTGTACGTCTACCTCATGATCTCAGAACAGCTCTCGACTGCTGACTCCAGTCAGACATCATGGATCATGTGGGTTCTGAACCTCATGAACCTCTCTTGTGGTGCCTCAATACTGTTGTACGATGGCTCCCCATTTCATCCTCGTCCGACTATATTGTTAGAGCTTGCCCAAACCTTCAAGTGAGTATCAGATGCCCATCAGAGACGAGTTTCTGTTCTTATAAACCCCCTATTAGAGTCAGCGTATTCGGAACATCGCCGAGGTATCTCTCCACGCTCAAAGGTCTCACCATCATACCAAGTAAGATTATTCAGAGGTAGCAGATACCGATGCGGTTAAAGCTGATCATAGGTGTCTTACGCCAACAAGGACGAGAATTCGATCTCAGTCGGCTGCGTATTATGCTATCAACAGGATCTGCGCTCTCTATTGAGCTGTACGAATGGTTCTATTCCACTGCGTTTCCCCCCTCAGCCCAGTTAATCTCCATGAGCGGCGGAACGGATATTGCGGGATGCTGTAAGAAAGCGCTAGATCCCCGGGGCCGTATCTCATGTTCGCTGACAGGGGTAACAGTTGTATGTGGCTCGCCTATGCTGCCAGTATATGCCGGGGAGATTCAGTGCAAAGCTCTTGGTATGGCAGTAGATATCTACGATTCTGGGACAGATGAGCACGTGTCAGTGGAGCAGTCTGGAGCACCAGGAGAACTGGTCTGTACAAAGCCCTTTCCAAGCCAACCACTTGCCTTCTTAGGCAAATCTGGTACCAACCAATACAAGGCTTCTTACTTTGAACGCTACGGGCCAACTGTTTGGTGCCAGGGAGATTTCGTTCAACGGTCGCCAGTTACGGGAGGAATTATTATGCTTGGCAGATCGTGAGTCTAGTCCAAACCTTCCACATGGTGAGGTCCGACACCTAATGTGTATACAGCGACGGCGTCTTGAATCCTTCAGGAGTGCGATTCGGTTCAGCGGAGATCTATGCAGTCATTGAGACCTTCAAAGAGGTCCTGGACAGTATTTGTGTTGGCCAGAAACGAGAAGTCGACATTGACGAACGGGTACTACTGTTTGTCAAGATGAGACCTGTCACACCTCTGACGCCACATCTCGAGAGCAAAATAAGAACCGCCATTCGGGATCGGTACTCGCCACGCCACGTACCAGCATACATCTTTGAGGTGGATGATATTCCTTACACAGCTAATGGAAAGAAATGCGAGATCAATGTGAAGCACGCGATCAACGGCAATAAGTTTGCCGTGACCGGATCAGTGGCGAATCCGGCAGCGCTCAAGGCTTATGAGAAGTTCCAAGATCTGCCTGCAGATGGGTCCAGAAAGGGCTATGTTGTCTCCAAGATCTAATCGCCTGGACCTAGCGAAGCAACAAGTTCAGAGACGATAATGTAAAATGGGCTACTTCGTGGTGTCCTTCCCTCAGCATGTACCGGTTCCATTTAGTAAAATTAACTCTCATTATGGTAAGCAGAGCTCTGCCGTGACAGATGATAGGCTTTTTCCCTTTCCACTCTCCATATGGCGTTTAAAAGCTTTGTCTAATTGATAGAGATGGGTATTTGGCACGGGTATAGACGGCTTTTGGTTGCGGCCGTGACCTCGGTTATGCGACCTCATCATGGATTCTCGGTCTAATTATCATAGGTTTTACAATATAGAGCTATTGGACCTGAGATGAAGAATAATCAAAAGCAAAGCCCTCTTATATGTGAATGATTGATTCAACAAGACCTCGACGTATCCAGTTCCTCCAATATCACAGATTCCCCCATTCAACATGATGGCCACCTTGACCAAAAGCGCCAGATCAGTGCCACTGATCAGAAATGGTCCAAGACCCAATTACGGTGCAAGTAATATCTCATCTCTAAAGAGCTACCGGCTTTTCTCGTCTCTGAGATCGGAAGTCCAGATTGTCGAGGTTGGGCCACGGGACGGCCTGCAAAACATTAAAGCGTCTATCCCTACGGCGACCAAAATCGATCTGATCCGCAGACTCGCCGACACAGGGCTGGTTAACATTGAGGCCACTTCCTTCGTGTCTCCAAAATGGGTTCCCCAGCTCGCCGATGGGGCCGAGGTCATGAGGGAGGTCCTTGCACACCCTAGCCACATGTACCAATCTCGTCAAATGAACTACCCCGTTCTGGCGCCAAACCTCAAAGGGCTGGAGAACGCGAGCCGAGCTGGGGCAAAGGAGATCGTGGTCTTTGCTTCTGTGACGGAGGCATTTAGCAAAGCGAACCAGAACTGTACCGTTGAAGAAGCACTCCAACAATGTGAAGCTGTCACCAAAAAGGCGCTGAGCCTCGGTATCAGAGTTCGTGGGTATGCATATCCGGTCAAGATTGGGCCGATCAAAAACTGACTACTTACAATGACTATAGGGTTATTTCATGCATGTTCTCAGACCCTTTCTCGGGCCCTACGCCCCCAGACGCTGTTCTGCCTGTTGTAAAAAGGCTATTAGATATGGGTTGCTACGAAGTTGGCCTTGGAGATACGCTGGGTGTCGGTACCCCCAAGAATGTCCAGGATGTTCTTGACAGGCTACTTCCAGAGATATCTCCCAATCGATTAGCTGGTCACTTCCACGACACCTATGGCCAAGGAATCGCCAATATTGTCTGTGCCTATGAGATGGGTATCAGAAAGTTTGACAGTAGTGTTGCCGGCCTCGGCGGTTGCCCTTATGCGCCTGGGGCCCGAGGCAATGTTTCGACCGAGGATGTCATCTACACCCTGGAGAACTCAGGAGTCAGTACCGGAATTGACTTGGATAAGCTTTGCCATGTCGGCCAATGGATTTCTGGAGAGATCGGTATTCCATATGGGAGCAGGGCCGGTGCCGCTTTGGCAGCCAAGAGAGCCAAGGCTATCTCCAGCTCAACCACGTCAAAGACTACACCCCCTAAAGAGCCAAGGTCATGGAAGACTGTGGAGGATACTGGCGAGTATCGTGTCTCTCGATCGGGTACAACCTTGAAGGTCACCCTGACACGATCTAAGAATGGAAACGCCTTGACTGATTCCATGCTTGAAGGCCTGACTTCCCTTTTCAAGAAGCTTCCTCAAGAGCAATCCGTATATCACCTCGTGATTGAGTCAGAGGGAAAGTTCTTCTGTACAGGTATGGACCTCAGCGGAAACACTGACACAGCCAACGGCTCCGACGATGGCAGCTACTACGCCAAGGTTGCTGCACTGTATGAGGCATTAGATCACGTTCCCCAAACGACCATCGCCGTCGTTGACGGACCATGTTACGGTGGTGGCGTTGGACTAGCTTTTACATGCGATATCAGGCTTGTATCCCCCAAAGCGCGCTGGACGCTCAGCGAGATCAAGATTGGGGTTAGTCCAGCTGTCATTTCCAAGTACCTCGTGCGGGAATGGGGCGTCTCTATGGCCCGTGAAGGCATGCTGTCTGGGAGAGAGATGGGTCCCGAAGAACTCATTCGAATAGGGGCTGTTCATGGGATAAGCAGCAATGAGATATCTCTGACGACACTGCGCGATAGGTATCTGGATCAACTGGCAAAATGTGCTCCTCGATCCGCAGCTATCAACAAGGAACTCACAAGAATGGCTTGGCTGTCTCCGGATAGCGAGACACAAGCGAGTTTGGTCAAGAAGACATTTGCTAGCATGACGGTCCCAGGATCGGAGGGAGCGCACGGTATTGGGCAGTTCCAAAAGAAGAACAAGTCGTTTAGTTGGAAAGAGTTCTGGGGAGACAAGAGTCCATTAGAGAAGCCCATCTACTGAGAGCTCTTAATATAAGAAACTTAGAGAGTGGGTCAGTAGGAATAAACACGTTACTTTTGAAGTTCTCTCCCCTGTGATGGCACTCAAGAGTTTCTCCTAATAATTTCCGCTTTATACGTGAGGTAGCTACGATTGTATACACCTCGATGCTTTGCGCTCATTGAGCTCATATGGAACATTGATATGGAATTATTCGAGATACGTGGTAATTAATTATCCCATGGAAACAAGTAGCGACTCACATGGATCCTGGGCCTTTATTTGGATTGATAGTAGTATCTAGCTTGTGCTAATGCGCTGTCAACTCCATTACCTCTTTTACTGATCTAGGTTTCTACCTGACCTCAAAATCATTGAAGTTGGGCGCTAAAACCATGCTGTGGTAATCGTATGTAAACCATGGTGCATTCACACTTTGCCTGCCAAAGCTGTTGACATAATATCCACTTCCTTCCATCTCCCATATGAGCTCCTTAGCCTTCTCATCAAGCCTTGCGTTGTACTCGTCGAAGACATCTTTACGGCATTCGATCGACTTCTTACCGTTCTCAAGCAGATGGACAATGGAGCTAGCCACGTATCGCGACCAGATCTCTCCCCATGAATAAAACCCTCCTGAGCGGGGTTGGTGGTTTGGACCGTAGAGGGAGAAGAAGTTGGGGAATCCGGGCATGGTGAGTCCAAGGTACGAGCGAGGGCCGTCCTTATTCCAGAGATCCTCCAGAGTAGTTCCATTGCGGCCGATATACTTACAGGGCCAGAAGTAATCCGAAACTTTGAAGCCAGTTCCAAGAATCACCACATCCAACTCGTGCTCTTGGCCGCTCGAAGAGACTATCCCATTTTCTGTGAATCGGCTGATGTCCTCGGCGACGAGTTTCGTGTTGTCGCGACGAAGCATATCGTAGAACCCATTGTCTACCACGAGCCGACGGACCAACGGGGGATAATCAGGCAGAATCTTCTCCAATAGACCAGGTATGCCCTCAGATTTGGACTTGATGTACTCTGTGAGATTCTTGCGGGCAAGGTCATTTCTCTCATTGACAATACCACCCTTGGCCCTCCACTCTGGATCATGGGTCTGCATGTACTGCAGTTGTTGAGATGCAACATGAGCTGAGTAACAGAACCAGTTCCAGTAATACGGCATCTTGTCGAAGATGAAGCGTACCTCATCGCCTATCTTGGCGCCGTAGCCGTCCATGTACATAATCCAGTTGGGCGTACGTTGAAAGACGGTGAATTGTTTGGCTTCGGAAGCAACACTAGAAGCAAGCTGGGTGCCGGTCGAGCCAGTGCCGATCAGAGCGACTCGCTTGTCACGGTAATCTACGCTATGATCCCACTTGGCGGTGTGAAAGACAGGGCCCTTGAAGTCCTTCAGACCGGGAAAGTCTGGCAGGTTTGGGGTAGCAAAGAGACCGCTACCACTAACAATAGCGTTACAGGTCATGTTCTCAACCTCGCCATTTGAATGCTTGACGGTGAGGTCCCACTTGCTTGTGTCTTCGTCCCAGACCGCGTTGATTACTTCACGGCTAAAGCGGAAACGATCCTTGACGTTGTACTTTTCCGCAACGTACTCGAGGTATCCTCGTGTCTCTCCCGCTCTCGCAAAGTATTCCGACCACGGATAATTCTTGAGAAACTTGAACTGGAAGAGATAACTTGACGTATCAACGCGTGCATCTGGGTAACTGTTCAGGAGCCATGTGCCGCCGATGCCTTGCTGACGCTCGAGGACTTCAAAGTTGAGACCGAGGTTCTTGAACTGGACCGCGGCAGCGAGGCCGCTGATCCCAGCTCCAATGACGACAATCTTGAAGTCGGCGATTGTATCGGCCGAAGGTTTTTTGTCGCTCCATTGAGCGTTCCTAGGGAACTCTTCAAATGCTAACTCTTCGTAGTTGTAGTTAAACTCGATATCTTGAATTGGCTCGTCCCCAAATAGATCCAAGAGCCTTCTAGTCTCTTCTTTGGAAGGGGGCGGCGGAACAGCATCGTCAGCTTTGCGCTTGGATAGATAGTCGAATGCGATCTCCCTGAGAAGTGGTGCGTCTTCATCGCAAAGAACGTGGGAGTACATGGCGCCACCACGGATCGCGCGGCGGCGAGTGCTCATCTTGGCTAGTCGTGGATCGTCTGTGACCTGTAGCAAAGCAAGTCGAAGGGCATTTAGATTGGACTTGTCAATGGCCTTCCGAATAAAGTCATAATCGACGGACGCGTGGGCGTTGAGATCCCCGTTGAGACCGCGGGTGTCGTGCGCAACGGCATCTCTGGTCATTTCGACTACGGCTGCAGCCATAAATAATATTGATAAGGGTGTAGTCGGAAAGATTGTCTGGTAGTTTTGTTACAATAACGAGCTGGGTTCTGGATAAATAGACGTTATACTTCTAAGCAGCCATAACACTTCGCTAGACTCGGAGTGACTTTTGTCTGGCATTGGTACTAATTCAACGTCTTTTTTAATAACTTCACCTTATAATGAGACTTGCGATACTCAAACAATATACAATACATTCCGAGGCCCGAGGCTATTTGGTGCTTTGTTAAGAAATGCATAACTTAGTAATAATATCAACTGAGGAGCAAGAGAGAAGAGGGAAACGACATGGACAAACAATAAAATACGGACAATCTGATAACTGAGAAAAGCTTGGGTGGCCTAGCATTAATTGATTCTACTGCATTGCATATTCAAGAGGCAAAATGCATTTCCGATCTCAATACCCAGACATTGAGTGTAAGACATAGCTGCGATTATTACCTTACTTCTCAACAGATCGTAGCTAACTGGCCTGGATCGAATAGGCCCGACAGACTTGACGGTATGGGAATGGGCTTTTGAAGACAAGAGATACTCCCCTCTATTCAAGAACCCGCCCAGCGAAATCGCAGGCTTCACAGACGCCACTACGGGCGAACGCCTGGACTTTGGACAAGTCAAAGAGCATGCAACCTATGCGTCATCAGCTCTGGTCAACGAACTGGGAATGGAGGTGGGAGACACTGTCTCGCTTTTTGGGCATAACACAATATGGTACCCGGTAACAATGTTTGCAGTGTTAAGAAACGGTATGAGACTCTTCTAAATGTCGCGGGCCCCGATTCATCGAATGCAGAGGCTGACACGTGTCCTAGGCGGCAGAGTCAACGGCGCTTCTCCATCTTATACGATTGGGGAAATGGTGAATGCTCTCAAAACGGCTGGGACCAAGTATATCATGACGGTGAAGAGCTCTATCAAAATGGCGAGCGCAGCTGCGAGGGAAGTTGGTATCCCTTCTGAGAGAATCTTGTTAATGGATGGGAGCCTCGAAGGCTATAAGTCAATTCAACAGCTCTCAGAGGTTGGGAGAAACTACTGTCCTCGTAGACAAGTCCCATTCTATTCGATCGCGGCAGGCCAAACAAACGACGTCTGTGGGTACCTGAATTTTAGCAGTGGTACAACTGGGCTTCCAAAAGCTGTAAGATGTCGGTGCTACGATGGTTGATGAGTGGGCTAACAGAAACCAGGTAATGCTATCTCACAAGAACATCATCGCCCAATGCCTTCAACTCGCAGATGTCGCAGGCCCCGAGAAGAAGCGTTTTCTCGCTTGCTTACCACTATTTCACAGTCAGACACTCTGTGCCCCGATGAATAACTGATTCAGCTAACCATGCGACAGTCAGCGGTCTTGTGAGGTTCCTTCACTGGCCAATTGCTAGCAACGATGAGTGCGTGATGCTGCCGCATTTCACTCTGGAGAACGTACTGGAGGCCATCGTCAAATACCGGATAACTGATTTAACTCTGGTGCCCGCAATTGTCATCAGGCTCATAAATGATCCCATCGCCGACAAGTACGACTTGAAAAGCGTAAAGGTGATTGCTTGCGGCGCCGCTCCCGTGGGTAGTGAAGTTATCCAACGGCTTCACGACAAGATGCCATGGACTGGATTTCGACAGAGTTATGGCATGACGGAGTCCTGTTGCTGCCTAAGCACACACCCACCTGAGTTTTACGACTACAAGTATGGAAACAATGCGGGAAAGTTATTGGCTTCTACTGTCGTCCAGATCGTCGATGTGCACACTGGTAGAGAGCTTGGGCCAAATGAGACGGGCGAGATCCTCGCCAAAGGCCCTCAAATCGCGATGGGATACTTAAACAATGCAGAGGAAACGGCCGAGACCTTTGGCGCCGACGGGTTCCTACGCACAGGGGACATTGGCAAGATTGACAGTCAAGGGTTCATTCACATCGTCGACCGGATCAAGGAGATGATCAAAGTCAAAGGCCAACAAGTTGCTCCCGCTGACCTGGAGCAAGTCCTCCTGGGTCATCCATATGTGGCAGACTGTGCTGTCTTGGGGATACCCGACGCCTACAGCAGCGAGAAGCCAAAGGCATTCGTTGTTTTAAAGAGCCACGTCAGGCCGAATGCTGCGGCTGGTCAGGAGCTTATGCAGTATGTCAAGGAGAGGCGTGTGCGGTACAAATGGGTCAAGGAGGTTGAGTTTGTGAATGAGATCCCGAAAGGGCCGAGTGGCAAGATATTGAGGCGATTACTGCGAAACACTGATGGGAAGGACTCGGGACGCGTGGTGGTCAAGGATGTTTCTTCCTCGGCTAGACTTTAGCGGTTCAGAAGGTAACTCTCTTTCGGCAAAAGGTTACGCCGAGCCGAAGGCTCATTTGCTTAATGTATCCGTACTCCGTGCCTTAGGCGAATTACAAGTCACTCTATTAATAGATCTACGCGATCACAGCACGCGTGGGTACACACCAAGCTAATCTCAGTCGTCTGATTGGTGAGGTGGTATGGATCTAAATTGGAATCTGGCATTGTAAAACAGCATTATTGGTCAAACGAAGATGGCAGCTTTGCCTAGCGCGTATCCACTGGCACTACCGAATTCATTCATGAATTGCATTCAGTGGGACGAACCAATATGGTTTTCCAGTGTTTCATCTGTAATTCTGCTCCCGTTAAAATAGCATATTTAGTATTAAACTATTAAGAACACGTATCTGTATATTTCCATAAGATTAACAACACCGGTATGATGACTTATATATTCTATATAAAAATAAAGCGATTACTGTATTACCGAGGTACAAGTCTGTCCATCGAACTCTAGGCAATTGCATCTACCCTACATTATAGTCGCGAGCCTCGGTAACTATCATGACAAACGCACCAATATATGTAATTATTTTCAGTTCTTAAATCTGTATAATAAGCGTATAAGGCTTTGCAATAATCTAATTCTTTATATTAAGAAATTATTTCGTTCTAGAGGAACTTTCTTTTCACCCTAGCTTTATACAGACTTAACGATGTCATATACAGGAGAAACGGCTTACATTACCGGTACGCATTTGCTGATAATCAGAACGCGTAAAGCAAGATTATCTCAGCTACTGATGCTTTATCTTCAGGCGGTGCCAGCGGAATCGCTAGATTTCTTGCTGCGACGCTCGTTGGCAAGGGGTGATTATCTACAAGCCATTTCAAGCTTTGTCAAACACGTTGCTGAGTTAACTGCCACAGCATGAAAGTCGTCATAGTCGATCGAAATCTCGAAGGTGCCGAGGAAGCCTGCCAAGAGTTCAACATAAAAGGTCAAGTAGCGTGGGCTGTTCAGGCCGATGTCGGTGACTGGGAGTCTCAGAAGCAAGCCTTTGAGATCGCCGTGGAGAGGCTCGGCAGGGTGGACTATGTCTTCCCCATTGCGGGCATAACTGAAAGACCCTGGAACGCCAAGCAACCTCATGGCTCTGGCTTTGTTAAGCCTAATTTGGCTGTCCTGGATGTTAATGCTACTGGAGCGCTATATACTTGCTCTCTTGCAATTCAACAGTTCAGGACCCAAGAGCCTAGCAAGTATGGTTTTCGTGGAAAGAGTAAGCTTCATCTATCACAGAAGCCAGATTCGAAATCTCACATCAGTACGCAGTTGTTGTTGTATCCTCAGCTTGCGGTTTCTACTGCATTCCCAGTTTGCCTATCTATACCGCGGCGAAGCAGTAAGGCCACCACAAAGTTGACTTGGAAAGAAAAATACTAACACTAGCAGTGCAATGGTTGGATTCGTACGGACGCATGGAAAGCTCCTACCAGAGGAATCTATAACGCTAAATGCAATTTGTCCTACAATTGTCAAAACCGGTATCTCAACTGGCGACTTCTACGACAAGGCCGACGCAAAGGGCCTTTTAATCACCATTGAAAGTCTAGTGAAAGCGTTTCAAAGTTTGCTCGGAGACTGCGAAACATCCGGTGAAGCTATTGAGATTTTACCTGGCGATGATGGGTCCAAAATCAAGGAACGGCCGAAGTACAGTAACGACAAATGCAAAGTGAGTTGTGAGATGGTCGAGGAACGGACGTATAGTGCATTCAAGGCTCTAGAGCTCAAGAACAATGAGCCAAAGTACTAGAATAGACGTATTATTCAAATTTACCAGCTGAAATAGCTTTCACTTATAAACTGTGTCGAGAATATTGCTGTAGTTGTGCGGTTTCACTCACGCAGACATAGAGTAAGTTATATTCTTGGTAAAATATCGCTGCTGAGAGCTCTGGTAACGTTTGGATCTCGAAAGAGGCTTTAGTCAACACAAAGGTAAAGAAGACAGGATATGGACAATACACTCCTTGCCCTTCTGCCAAGAGCACCAATTGACCTGTCGAAATCGGGTTGTTAAACCAGGCATATGAACAAGGTCTGCAGCGCACATGATGCTCTGACCCGAATTATGGGTATAATGGTGGATATTGCTGTTGGTTCAATTCTATGAAGCCGGCAAGCAATCTAGCCACGGAGGGTCGTTTAGCATCGAGTCACAGACTCGGCCCGAGGCACCGGCCTCAATGCATGTAAAACAACGCAGCGATACGAATATGAGAGTAGCGACTGATCACATACAAAACTCATGATGTCTTTTAAGTGACACTGTCCAGAGTCAATGTAACCTTCGTCATTAAGCAGCTCACTGACGAGAGATATCCATATTAGCAATTATGCCTCAAACAAGCTCCAAAGATTACAACGATGAAGCTATACGGCCACCCGATGCTGATACCAGAATAGGATGGGCTGGGGTGCCTTTGTCCCAAACCTGTGGATACTACGGTCACATAAAGCGTGCAGTCCTTCCAACGGACTCAGAACTTGGGTTCACTCCAGACTACGGTTCTGTTGATGCCGCCAACATTGCACAACAGTTCATTCATGGCTTCGCAGAGGCCATAGAAGCCCAAGATGTGGACGTCATACTATCGGCTATCCATGAGAACGGCTACTGGAAAGACGTCGAACTTCTCACATGGGATATCAGAACTCTACAAGGACATGAGAAAATCGGCAACATGCTAAAAGAGAGGCTACCCAAGACTGGTATCACTCATATTCGACTGAATCCTTACGCTCCTGCAAAGCTCGAGACACTCGGACCAGATCTCGCATTTATACTTCTTCATTTCGAATTCGACTTCGCTCACGGCACCGGCATCGGTGTAGCCCGTCTAAGCCCGTTCAAGGCCAAGACTGGCACGGCTAATGATCTGGCTGATGCCAAATCATGGATGATTTACAGTGTCGGCACCGCCATAGAGACAGTCCATGGTTGGGATGCAGAGTATGGAGACAAGGAGAGGTATCAGCCTGGCAAGTATCAAGACCCATTAGGGAAAGGCCGGACCTACCAACAAATGAGAGATGATGAGACGGCTGGCAAAGAGGGATTCCAGCCGACTGTGGTTATCATCGGCGCCGGGCACACTGGGCTGTCTATGGCGGCTCGTTGTAAAGTTTTGGGGATACCGCACCTCATCATAGAAAAGGGCGATGGTCCAGGATGCAGCTGGACAAGTCGTTATGCGTCTTTATCCTTGCATGGACCAACATTCACCAATCATCTACCGTGTGTGCCATTTCCGCACTGGTTCCCTGTATTTCTACCAGCACAGCAGCTGGCCAAGTTTCTGAAGAATTACGCGAATATCATGGACCTGAACATCTGGGCAAACTCAAATCTGGACGGAAAGTCCGCCGTATACGACGAGAAAGAGGGTAAATGGACTTTGACCGTTACACGACAAGATGGGACCAAACACACTCTTCGGCCGCGGCATTTGATGATTGCCACCGGTATCTCTGGAACTCTGCCAAACATCCCTGAGGTGCCCAACATGAACGACTTTCTGCACAACGGCGGGATAGTCACCCATTCATCAAATCATCGCACGGATCCTCAGTGGAAAGGAAAACGAGCCATCGTCGTAGGTGCCGCAACATCCGGCCATGATATCTCTTTCGAGCTGACCGAGAATGGCTGCGATGTCACCATGATCCAGCGGAGCGCAACCCACGTCATGTCTGTGGAGAAGAGTGTTCGACACCTCTGGAAGAGCCGTGAGAAGACGGGTAGGCGAGAAGGTCAAGATATCGATATCCTCGACCAGGCCAATTTTCTCAAGCACTCGTACCCCGTAGAGTACGAGGTCATGCCGCGGGGCCAGGAGTTAGCACGGGAAATCGATGCAGATCTGCTACAGTCGCTAAGAAATGTTGGCTACCGCCTTCACGATGGCTATCATGGTGGAGGCGCATACTCAATGTTCCCCTTTGATCAAGGCGGTTTCTACTGGGATACAGGTTGCTGCAAGCTCATCGCAGATGGAAAGATCAAGCTCGCACACTCGGAAATCGAGCATTTCACAAAGGACGGCGTCAAGTACAAAGACGGTTCAACCCAAAAGGCTGACATAGTCGTCTTCGCTACAGGATACATGAACTCCAAGAGCGCGATTCAAGCCCTCCTAGGTGACGACATGGCTAAGAAATGTCACGAGCGCTGGGAAAAGGGAAATGCATTCTTTCTCGGACCAGAAGGAGACTCTATCATCAACTACTGCCCGCTGCCCCAGAAGGGTCTGTATGCCATGTTTCATCAATTTGCCTTTTGTCGCTTCCACTCGGCACGACTTGCTCTTCGTATCAAGGCGGAGGAGTTGGGGATCGACGTTACGCCGTATGGGAATAAGCCGCTTGGACCTCCTAGCACGGCTGCCGGACAACAGCCTCGCCCCGAGGGCGTCCCCCTTTGAAGCGCGTCACCTGGACATGCTGACAGAGGGTTCTTGGGGACAGACAGCCTGTGGATCCTATCCTCTTTAGTGGTTTCAAAGACAGTGCACTCAATGACTATAGTTATTCATTCTGACTTCTGAAATTCTTGGTTATACAAGTCAGGATGAAGCCTGATGTCAAACACTTACTAAACTGAAATCGCGTGACCCCGTATGTATTTGTAAAGATATCAAAGGCTTCTGAACTGGAAGAGTCGGATAGCTGTACCTTGATAGTTTCCTCGGTGCTTTGCTTGGAAACCCTCGACGCTTCTCCCTTGTTCACATTCTCTCTTAGTCTTAGCTCAGGTAGCATTACCTCGGGTTTCGTGCAGTTCCGACATCTACGGCAATTAAGAAACTAAGTATTCTATGCTAATTGCATACTTTATTGCTGCATGGCTTTGATATGAAGAATGAGGAGAACCTGTTGCAATTACTGCATGCTTCCTTGAATTCACATACTGACCACCCAAGAAACCGCCCAGACTGCAGTCAGTATCTTATATTGCCACCATATACACCACATATAATATACTACCAGAATGCCTGAGCAAAACTCTGATAGTAGCGGAATTCGAGAGCCCCAAAGCCACAGATCTCACATCGAGCAAGTCATTTCGATACAGTCCTCAACGGAATATGATTGTTTCACCAGCGGAAGCAAATTAAACTACCCGCCATGGGCTCGTGGTGTATATGGAGGACAAATCATGGCTCAGGCATTACTGGCCGGGTATGAGACCGTTACAGACGATTTCATGGTACATAGCATTCACAGCCACTTCTTGAAAGCGGCTGAACCGGACATTTCTGTTATCTACCGGGTGGACCGAGTCCGCGATACCAGAAGCTTTGCTACGCGCATGATTCGTGCTATGCAAAGCGATGTACTTGTGTTTTATTTGACGGCGAGCTTTGCAAAAAGTCACATATCGCATGAGAGCAAATGTACCCTTGGGCATTCTGTGTCTTACCCTCAGGGTGTGAAGCCCCCGTCTAGTCCACTGGTTCAATCTGCTGCAGGTCAGACGGGTCCGGATCAGCCTTGCGATTGTGTGAGGTTGGCCGGTAGGATGAACAGCTCTGTTTTACCGAGCGACAAACGATTTTACCACTGGGTCAGAGCTAGAGGACGCATTGCCATGTCGCCACTGACGGCAGCCGAAAACGAGGATGGGTGCTCATATAGTAGCCGAAGCTTGGGAAAGATCTCGGGGGACACGGCGGATGTTGAAAAGGACCAGCATCATAGCAATCATCACGCCCACGCAGCGGCATTACTTTACATGTCAGACAACTATTTTCTCGCCACCTGCTTTAGAGCTCATAACGCCTCTCGGTTCTCCAATCCGACATTTGACCCCCTCAGTTCATCCACTATAGGGCATCAGGCGTTTCAGTTAAACGGCGCTGGAAGAACGTTCAACGCTTTGGTAGCGGAGGAGCTAGAGGACAACCGGGGAGCTTCTAAAGATGGGAGACATGTGACTATGGCGGCTTCAATGGATCATACTGTGTACTTCCACACTTTGCATCAACTGCGTACCGATGACTGGATGTTGGTTGAGATGGAAAGCCCCTGGGCGGGTGATGAAAGAGGACTGGTGGTTTCACGTATCTGGAGCCACGATGGAACATTGGCTGCTACGTGCTTTCAGGAGGGCCTTGTTAGGCTAGCGCAACCTCCTCATTCAAGTAGATTATAGTCAGTTGGCTGACTTAACCGAGTGCATATAGCTCTGAGAGCTTATGATAAAGACGTATTTACACTGATGCGAGCCGAAATGGAGTTTCACACTGCTATAGCGATTAGTGAAAGCGACATCATTTACATGCGGTTCCATAATCACGACCTGTGCGTCACAGACAATGGTGTTTGTAGAAAAGAGAATGTGGCATTGGAGAGAAACAAGTATTATCCACTAATTTACTACTAAAGTAACTAGAGCTGGTATGGAGGGTAAGTCGATCTGGAGAAACTACTAATATTGGAGACGGCCTAAGCCGTTGCCCGTAAATTCGGCAAAGAAAATAGCATCTCCATGTTGATTGTTAAGATCACATGGACCACTCAAGCTCGTCGGAGTCAAGTACTCGACCAATTTCTTCGTCTTGGGATCGTATTGCCCAACACGATTACCCAAAAAGACCAGGTTTCCCTCCACAAAGTAGACCTTGCCATCAGTGCCGACTCTGACTGGCCCAGGTAAAGACAGTGCAGCAGAGGAACCAATGCTCAAAGGGTTACCAACAACGGTAGCGTTACCGGCCGCGCGAATGTCATTGATGAATATCTCGGTCACCTTTCCCGTCTTGACATCGACCGTTCCAAAGTTACCGCCAAGGGTACCCGTCCACCATATGAGCCCGTCCTCATCTGTGGCGACGCCCTGGACCAGAGATAGAGGCGTAGGAATCTCGTATTCTTTGATCTCCTTGGTGTGAACGTCAATTGTGCCAACTCGATTGCCAACGATCTCCGAGAAGACCATGGTAGACCCTGGACCAGGCTGGATGATGAGCGGAACCGAGAGCGGATTTGGTAGTGGATAGAGGCTGAACTCAAACGTGTCGATGTCGATGCGGCCAATGGCATTTAGGCCAGCAGCGGTGAACCAAGCCCCACGATCACGATTGCCCGAGACGTCGATGGTGACACGAATACCAACTGGGAGATTATCCACGGCGGCGATCTTGGTCCAAGGAAACGGGTACTCTGTCATGCTCCCGTCCTTGGGATCCAATCGCACCATGCTGTTCCCAGCTACCTCGGAGAACCAGAGATAGCCGTCTGGCATAAACTCCATACCGCTGGGGAGGCCGACAGGGTTCTTCAGGGGAAACTTCTTCTTCTCTCCGCTTGTGACGTTGACTCTCAGAATCGCGTTTCCCGCGATGAGCTCCACCCACGCGATATCCATCTGGTCAGGGTGGAACTCGGTCTCACAGGGCGTTGAGAGGAGTGGTGCTCTGGCGTACTCAACAATGCCGTGGGCGCGTTTCAGCATCTTAGGTCCATAATCGGCGGCGTTGATAGCCATGGCTTTGGCCAGGGGCAAGATTGGCAGGATGGAAGCGAAAAAGGCCTTCATGATGTAGACGGTAATAAAACAATAGACCGTGAGGATGGAGAATAGTCAGTCGGTGAGCGACAAAGTCGGAAAAGATGTCAATGTAACAAGCAAGTGGTATCACATGTGGGCCGCTCATTTATAGCTCAACAAGAAGAATTCCAGACCTGGTTTACCCCGCAGTCTCAAATCAGAGTTCACGATGTCTTTCATGCCGTATTCAGATACCCGAGGGGACATTTATCTCTCCTCGGCGACAGACAAGTCCCTATATGGCTTAGTCTGGGCAGACAGAAATACGTGCCTGACCCAGGAATCCGGGGTGCATGAAGGATGCCTGCAATAGTGGGTATCTTGCCCACGTTGATAGCTTAAACTAGAAAAGTGCCAATTTAAGTTGCGGGGTTGTTCACTTTGAAGCTTTTGTCAGTCTATACTCTGCATATTAGGACCCCTCTGTATTATTTGTAACTCTATGAATGATAAAATTTGGGTAGATACATGGCTCAATTCCTCTAATCACAGCCCATGTGTCCTTTCCTCATAGTTTCGCAGCAGATTGGATTCGATCAACCGTTTCCCCAAGAGCGAAATCATTCTTGAATTTCTTGCTCCTCACCTTGTTGGCGTCCTCAGACGTTATCCCTCGGGCTTCTACCGCAGGGTTATAGCCGAGCCAGCTATGTTTGGCCACCTCATCATCGCTAACCTTGGTGCTCATGGCTCCATCAGCACGCTTATAGACATTGACAACCACCGCGCCTCCGAGGCCGAGATTGTGCTGCAGCGCCACGCGTGTCTCACCAGCAAGACGCGTATTGGCCCACCCGCGAAGCTGCCATGTCATCTCAGTACATTGAGCCAACCCCGTAGCTCCAATAGGGTGGCCTTTGGAGATGAGACCTCCAGACGGATTGATCACCATCTTGCCTCCATAAGTGATGTCTCCTCTTCGGACCATCTCATGCGCCTTTCCTGGCTCGCTGAACCCGAGGGCATCAAGCAGTAGCAGCTCGTTTGTAGAGAAGCAGTCGTGTAGTTCGCAGACGCCGATATCATCCGCTGTAACGCCCGCTTCGGCCAAGGCTGCTTTGGCAGCCCGTTGCGACATGTCATACCCGACTAGCTCCATTGCGCTGTTGCCGAAGGTCTTGGGTGAGTCGGTGCAAAATGCTTGTCCAGCCATGAGAATAGCCTGTCCTTTGAGATGTGGCCGGGCAGCGAGGAACTTTTCCGACACTATGACTGCCGCCGCCGCTCCGTCACTGGTCGGGCTGCATTGCAGCTTGGTGAGAGGCGAGTGGATGGTAGGCGAGTCCTGAATTTCCTTGTGGCTGTATTTCTGCTGGAACTGGGCATAGGGATTGCGTTGCGAGTGCTCGTGCGAAACACGGGCTATTTCCGCAAAGTCCTCTTCCTTCGCCCCATACCTGGCACAAATACTGGTTAGTTCGCGTTCATTTGAAGAGCAACATCTTTGCGAAGTGGCGCAACTTACTTTGCCATGTATTCTCGCCCGGCGTTAGCAAAATACTGCGCCGTCAGAGGAGAATTCGAAGGTTCAGCCAACTCTCGCATCTTGGCGGCAAAGCGACCACTAGAACTGGGTCTATCACTCCAAACGCTCTTAAGGCTCCCAGGATTCATCTTCTCAAATCCCACCACAAACACACAGTCCGCCTTTCCGGTCTGAACCAGAGTGCGAGCCAGATACAGGCCGACAGACCCGGTGGCGCATGCATTGCTGGTGTTGATGATGGGAATGGATGACATGCCAAACTGGTAGAACACGCGCTGCCCCGAGGTTGAATCGCCATACGCAAAACAGGCAACGCCGTGCTCAACGTCGTCGTAGTTGATCTGGGCATCTAGCATGGCTTTGACGCCGGCTTCGTAGCCCAAATCTGGATACTGACGTAGACCACGGGGCTTGATAAACTTTGTCATACCGACGCCAAGGACGTACGCCTTGTTTGATGGAGTTTCAGTTGTCATGGCTTCGAGATGGTGCGAAATGGAGGTGATGAAAATTTTTGTCCTTTGATGCACAGAATCGCGTCCTCACAAGTATAATTAAGGACTAAGTTCAAACCCAGTCGTCGAAGTTCGATACTGAAATCATTTCCGCGAGGTTCAGTAGAATTGCTCATCCTTAGATTGCCTACGCCTCTAGCCCGAGGTGACGTGGCGTTCACGAATTTGAACGCCTCGGGCCAATGAGTAGGTACCTGTCAATCCTTGCGACATGACACGTTCTCAGACCCCTCCTAACTTGGTAGAATAAGAATACGTAATGGGTCAATAATACATTGCTCTAAGTCCAAGATCGGGCTTATCGAGGATTTCCTGCGGAGATTAAAAATCTACACTTATGCCCCAGACCTCATATCTGCTTACCTTATAATATCGAATATCCATAAAGACTCTAGAGTTATTTCTGGCTGTTCTTTGAACTGGACTTTAGGCTATCATGGGGTCGCATCAAGATACCAAGACTGGTAGTTGTCATGACCTCAACAACGAAGCCCTGGGAGGTTATTTGTTATCAGCGCGGGAAATTCCGACTCTGAAACTGCCGGTGACGACATCCAAGATTGGATATGGCCAGAGTAATCCTACCTACTACCTGGACGATGCGGGGTGAGTACTTTCTTAATGAGCCTCTACATGAAATATCTCAATCACCGTCTAACAAATAGACCATAGTGGGACGCGCTACATTTTAAGAAAGAAGCCCGCAGGGAAGACTATCAGCCCGGTTGCCCACCAGGTAGATCGTGAGTTCCGAGTATTGAAAGCTTTCGGATCCGTTGAAGGGTTTCCAGTTCCGAGGGTTTTCACATTGTGCAATGACAGCTCTATCATTGGCACCCCATTCTATGTAGGTCTATTAAGCCCAAATGTTGGCTTTGTGCCCTAACGTAGTTGTTCAGGTCATGGAATTTGTCAAGGGAAGGATTATCACAGATACGGACATGAAAGAGCTTCCTCCAGATGAAAGACGGCAGGCGTATGTTACGGTGCCGCTGATGAACTTGAATAATTGAGATTCAGCTAACGTATGTCAGATGGTTCTCTGCTATCGAGACTCTGGCTTGGCTTCACTCACTTGATCCCGACAAGATTGGACTCGAGGGATACGGCAAGAAAACAGGGTTCTATGCTAGGCACTGCGCTACTTGGAGCCGCGTTGAGTCGCAGCAAGCTGCCGTCAAGGATGCGAAAACCGGAAAGCCTTTGGGCCGAGCCCATGAGAGGTATGATGAAGTGGTGAGATACGTCAAGGAGAATCTACCGCTGGATCGACACGCCATTGTCCACGGAGACTTCAAATTTGACAACTTGGTATGACTCAACTTGTACGACAGCAAGACTACGGACTGCTGACATGGCTCTCATATAGATCCTTCATCCCGATGAGCCAAGAGTCATTGCGATCCTTGATTGGGAACTTTCCACCGTTGGCCATCCACTCATGGACCTCGTCTTCTGCATCAGTCCATTCTTCCCGGACTACACCAAGAGTGGAAAATCATCTCTTTCTCTCCAGGACTCCCCGTACAAGTCAGAGAATCGAGCAAAGTCGGGTATCCCCGAGCCAGATGAACTTCTATCCCGCTATGTAGAAATTGTGGGTTTCGACATGAGACAAGATAACCGAGGTAAAGATTGGGATACTGCGATAATCTTTCACTACCTTCGAGGAGCCACTATTGCCCATGGGATTCAGGCCAGGGCTATCAGTGGACAGTCTAGCAGTAGCTTTAGCCACCTGTACTTCTCCAAGACAAGGCAGGGGATTGACGCAGCTCTGCGCCGTATAAAGTCGTTGAAGGATCAGCAAACGGGAGAAAGCAAGCTTTAGAATTTTAGACAACTCTTTCCAAGCTTAAGATTCTGTTAAATTGACCTTCAGTAACTGAAGACTTTTGAAGCTAACGCTCCATAAGCCGGGATAGATTGAAACAAGTGATAGGAAGGCGATCTGCCGTTAATTGACCAAAGTCTAGAAGCACCTCGGCAACCCCAGGCCAACATGCTGACATAATGGTACGGAGTCTAATACTACAAGACACATATTTCTACCGTTTTGAACTCTTGGATCATCATAGGTAAACAGAGAACAGTATACACTAGTAAAAGTGGCTCTACAGCTTGTCTCATAATTCCACAAGACAGAATTTAGCACCTCATCCAAAAAGTATCACAATTCTTTACAATTCATCTTAAACCTTTCACTACTTCATATTCAATGACTCTTCAATATGACCCCGAGTTCTGGTCTGTCTTGAAGCCGCTCGTTCCCATACTGTCCAAGAGAGAGCCTCTCCGCCTGGATAGCATCAAGTCTGGAAGGGAGGCACGAGAAACTGGTATGAGGGTCCTCTTTGAAAGGTTGGATACCTGTCCAGACGTGGATCAAAGGTCTTACAAAGTCGAAACTCCTGATGGTTGCATCATATCCGTTCTTGCTCTAACGCCAGGCGTCGCTCGAGCGGATCCCGGGCCATGTCTACTTCATTTCCATGGAGGGGGAATGATCCTAGGATCAGCCGAGATTCAAGGAAAACCGCTTGCACAATTGGTTAGCATGACTGCGGTTCCTGTGTTCAGCGTCAACTATCGGCTGGCCCCAGAGTCTAAGGGAACTATTCCTGTCCAAGACGGCTACACTGCTCTGCTCTGGCTACATAGCAAAGCCAAGGAATTCAAGATCAACCCAAGCAGAATCGCTGTGATCGGTGAGAGCGCGGGCGGTGGTATCGCGGCTGGTGTTGCGCTTATGGCTCGAGACAAAAGATTAAATCCGGGGCTGGCGAAACAGATTCTATTCTATCCGATGATCGATGACTGCAATACGATTCCCAACGAAGCGATAGAACCTCTTGCATTTTGGAAGACTGCAGATAACGCCACGGCCTGGACTGCGCTCCTAGGTGATGAAGCCGGGAAACCCGAATCAGCTTGCATCTCCTATTATTCAGCTCCTGCTCGGGCTCCAAGCCTAGCTGACCTTCCACCAACATACATAGATGTTGGAGGCCTTGATATCTTTCTGCACGAGGATATCGAATACGCTACAAAACTGCTGGCCGAGAATATCCCTACCGAGCTACATGTGTATCCAGGATTGCCTCATGGCTTCGAGATGATTGCACCTAACATTACCGCTACAAAGAAGGCCAACGAGAATCGTTATAGAGCTATACTCGGCATCTAAACCAGGGATATGAGTAAAGTGGCGATGTTTGGGTTTGATCTTAGGCATCATGGATTGAGGTCTAGCCAGGCGGCACGAGCTGCATAGATAGTGCCTGAAGGATAATACCGTATATTTAGCTTATAGGCAATTCGTATTCCAAATCATAGGCACTGGTTTGCTAAATCTTAGTGTTGTATGCCGAGGCATATAGGCGATTAAAAATACCAGTGAGCCGACAGTCTTTCAATATGCCAGAGCTATCTCCATGGTCCTCACAGGCCAGGAAGTCACCGGTCTGCCTAGATATTCTTCCCAGAGCTTGAAGTCAAAATTAAAAAGCGTCGAGGACATCATGATCGTCCATCATTGTACATATGCGCCCAATAAAGCATAGGCACGCCTCCTCCGTCTGCATGTCAGGCAGATTCTCACCGGGCGTAAGAGTAAGCGTCCAATAAGCCAGTACACCGAATGACTGTCTTCGCAGTTCAAGCCATGCCTCCTGGGCACTAACCTTAGGGCCTCCATGCTTCTCGAGTTCTGACACGTACGTCTCAACCATTCCGTGTTCCCACTGGCGACGCCTCTCGACATCTACAGCTGTACTAAGGACGTACGCCAGGTCACGGGACCAGTGTCCTCTGGCTACTGTCTGCCAGTCTGTCAGGCCCATACGCCCATTGGGTGTGATGTACCAGTTACCTTGAAGAAAACAATCACGTCAGAGTCTATTGCACAGGTAGCGAGGCTGGGCTGGTGACACATACCAAGATGGACATCTCCATGAACAACCGTCGGTGGAAGCGCAGCATTGCGCTCAACTGACTTGAGCGTGCAAGGCCATATTTCACTCTGCCTCGCAAATAGGCGAGGAGGAATTACCGACTTTGCAGCCCTGAATCCATTGACGCACATGTTCTCAAGCCCAACCGCTATCAGATTACTGATCCGGTCTTTATAGACGAGCAATCGTTCAAAGTCCGGATGCTGAGAACGGTAGTACTGGCCGTGTAACTTGGCCAGCATTTGAACCTGCTCAGCGAACTGGGCTTTGGTTAAGCTTGTCTTGTAATTGCAGAACGTGGTCTCCCCACCCATGTCTTTCAAGATAACCATGGCAGCCCATGACTTTGGGTCGTAACCAGCAAAATATGCCCATGGCACTTCGATACTGAGCTGAGGTCGTATATGATTGTAGAAGAAGACTTCACTGTAGGTACCTCCTGCAGCTAGGACAATACGATTTTCCGCCGAGTGGGCCGCCTTGCAGAAGACTGAAGTTGGGAGCTCGGATGTTCGAGGGCCGTCCCATTCGATTTCGATCCGGCGTCGATTTGCCGACCCGTTATCTTTTGGACCTAGCCTGAAGCTCTTGACAGTTGATCCGAAAGCATCCCGAGCCAAAGTCGCGGTCAGCCATTCTTTAGTAATAGCCTTATATGAGACAGGAATATCTCCATATGTTCTGGGGACCGGAGGGTTGAGATCCTCTTCTTTGCAACTTTGTCGAATATATTCAACGATATCTCGCCGTAATGGGCCAATCTGCGCCATTTGGACTTGTAGTGTAGAGGTGGGCTTCCCGATAATGAAATGGACTGATAGAATCTTGGCTCGGAAGCTGTGTTGCTTGACGCGATTGCTTTCTCAATTTTATAAACTTTAACATTATGAGTGTAGTTAATAAACGATCTATTCCTCGGTAACACTGCAGAGTGAAGGTTTGTAGCTGTATACCCTCGGGCCCTCACTTATGTTTATACGCCCGTAGCCAGTCGGCTAGGCTTAGCAGAAATTACGATTAACACTGCTCGTTCTATGCCGTTGGTATAATCTTTGTACAGCCGCATTGTTCTGCATATTGGCAAAGGTAAAGCTCTTCATATGGAATCCCCGCCACCTCTTACAGACCTGCGAGTCGTGGAGCTTGCAGGCCTTGCTCCAGGTAAGTAGTGGCCATTGAGTCTTCCCCCATCTTAACTATCAAGACCTCTACAATTGATTCTGACTTGACACGCGTTTTCTCTAGGTCCTTTCTGTGGGCAGCTCCTCTCTTCATACGGCGCTTCGGTTGTACGCGTGGATCGCGCAGGTGTCTCCGAAAACCAGGACATTCTGACATCCTATAAGTCCTCTATAGTCTTAGATCTCAAGAACCGAGACTCCATCCGCCTCCTCAAAGACCTTCTCGATAAGGCCGACATTTTGATTGACCCATTTCGACCTGGGGTTCTCGAAAGACTGGGCTTATGCCCCAGTTCTGTTCTTCTTGTCTCCAACCCCCGTCTCATCGTGGTGCGAATCACCGGCTTTCGTCGCGATGGCCCATATAAGGACATGGCCGGGCATGATATCAACTATCTGGCTGTCTCAGGATTGTTGAGCATGCTCGGAAGTAGTGAGCTACCACCATCGCCACCTGGAAACCTACTCGCAGACTATGCAGGGGGAGGACTGGTGGCTTTTGCGGGCGTTCTCATGGCCCTTTATCACCGATGCTCTACGGGAAACGGTCAAGTAGTGGACGCGAGTATGGTTGACGGCGCCTCATATATTGGGACCATTCCACGCCTAAGGTCCAAAGAACCAACTTGGAGCGGGGAAAGAGCGACCAACTTGTTGGATGGAGGCTGCCCTTACTACCAGTGTTATGAGTGCAAAGATCAAGGAAAATACGTGTCGGTGGGCGCCTTGGAGCCTCAGTTCTTCGCAAACCTTCTCCAAGGGCTGGGGCTGACAACCGACGAGATTCTCCGTCCTAATCTGCGACGTGAGGATAAGCGTTCATGGCCACGCATGCGAGAGTCATTTGCCAGCAGGTTCAGGGAGAAAACACGCAAGGAATGGGAGCAGATATTCGACAATTTGGATGCGTGTGTCACTCCCGTCCTGGAGCACAAGGAGATGGAGCGAGCAGGCTACGAACAGCGCCCAATAGTACATCTGAGGGCTTCGCCGGCAAGACCGGTTCACGCACAGTGGGAAGGCAAGCGTCTGAGTCCAGGCCACGGCGGAGGGGAGCTATTGAAGACTTGGTTGGGCTGGGAGCAAGGAAGAGACTACACGGTCGATCAAGCAACAGGCCTGTTTCGTGTAGTGAATTCTAAGCTTTGAGGTAGTTTCACCTTGGGAGTCGTTACCATAAGAAACTTTCTCAACAGCCTGTAAGTCCAGTGACCCATAAAGCTAGCCTCTAGATACAAGACAATATCATCAATAAAGAAACAGCATATTGCATTCAAGTCGACAAGTGCACATTCATTAAACCCTCTGTATCTCCTTCAGTGTTGAGCAGAGTCGGTAATAATGTCTCAACGTCACACCAAGACCCTGGAAACGGTGACCCGGCCAAAAGATCGCTCATGTCGGTAGCGTTCCAGCTTTCCATCGCCAAATTTGGAAAGGCGAATGTCGCTCGGGGCTCTTGGGCCACAGCAACTGCCTGGTTACTATCATGACCTGAGGCTAACTCATCCGCCGCGGATTCTTGGTTCCAGTTACCCGAGGTACTCGGACTTGGATACATGCAACTTGCCGCGACGGCGCTGGGTCCCATGTCTAGCCGAGGCTTATACGCGGTGCCGTCACGCTCTCCAAATCTACTCCCCCCGGTCGGTAAAGTCCAAGGGACGTGAAGCCCAGTGTTCTTTAGTATCGAGTTGAGGAACTGCATTGCATAGTCTGCAGACGTGTACATTTCTTGCAACTGTTGAAGGACGCTTACGCATTGGTAGAGGCGTCCAAGGCTAAGACTCCGGGCCTCTTCTTCGTCGGAGCAGGTGTTGAAAAGATGTACGAGAGTGACAGCAAGATAGGCCGGGACGGCAAGTGTCGGCAGGAAGCGCAGTTGGTTATCTCGTTGTAGGTTGAAGGCCAACTTGGTCATCTCGACTGCTGTGTCGGTCACATTTCCTCTGGATACAGCACTGCCGTTACTGTTTGGGCCGTAGCAGAAGACTTGAGGCCGGTGGAGAGCACCCAGTGCGGTAAAGTAAACCAAGCGAAGGTGAGCTTGGTGAAGCCGCAGTATTTCATCAACTTGTAAGTCATCGGTCGTATTAATGTCGGGTTGCCGAGATGTAGGCTTGGCAGTGTATTGAGAGTGGATGTTCTGATTCTCCAACCAAGTCTTGAGCTCGGTACTGCGTTCAGCAAGCGACTTGGCCTGCTCTTCGGATCTACCAGGCCAAGTAGTCGATTGCTGGCTGTACTCAACCCCTCCGAGGTAATTGCCCATGACCGTGTACAGGGTGTTAAGGGTACGGCCAATATAAACACATAGATTACTTAGCTCGACGCACATCAAAGCAAGATTCTTTCGCTTTTCTGAGTTTGGATATGCGGCCTTTGACCGGTGGAAGAGCATATCCAGGTTTGTCGACGGCGAGCTCAAGTCAAAGTCGTCCAAGGTGAGCGGCTTGACATTGTACTCATCGTCTCTTAGACGCGGCGGATTCCGTATTCCAAGGGCTAGCAAGCGATCCCTCATCAAACAGCACCACCATAATCTTCGACGAAGCTTCTTCTCCTCCTGCGATATCTTCAGATGCTGAGGATCTCGATGCAGTCCCCCAACCTGGGCATTTGTCAAGGCGATACCCATCCAATGCCATGTATCCTTGTCGTCGTCAGGTCCGTCATACCAATGGCTTAAAAGGAGAAGAGATTGAATCAAGGTCATGCGATCTGATTCATAGTTCAAGCTATAGAGAAGCCTCACCCGGTCGTAAAAGTCTCTTCTAGCGGCGATCCGAGAAACATAGCCTCTTGAATTTAACATCTTGATATCAACGAAAGTGACGCTGACAAAATTAACTGCTTGAAATAGCAGCAGGCTGATGGGGTTACGGCCGTTGTTGTCAAGGATGGAGCCAGCATACTCTTCGATATCTAGAATTGGTAAGAATGAATGAACCACTGTGGCGTAGACACGGAGGAGTTCATCCCTAAATTCTGGATCTGGAATCGACAAACACAGTTTATGTGATAAATAGTACATATCTCTATCATCTAGGTGCTGAGGAGGGGGTCGTATGAAGGCTGGTAAAGATGTTGTGACTCTATCTGGCTGGGTCGGTGGAAGAGGTCCGATAGAGGTTCTAATTTCGCCTACATATTCGAAGGGCGCGTCGAGGTTGGCAGATTCCATAGGCGCTAGGGGTCGGCTGTTCAACGGCTGGTCGTCTTGTATTTGAACGTGGATTTCATCCATGAGCTCTCCATCTGTTGGCTGTTGTTGCTGATCTTGGGATGATCATTTATCTCAGTTTCAAGAAAAACAGATATACATCAGAGAACTTACCGAACTCGGGGATTTGGGCGGGATTGACCTGTAGTTGGGAATGAGGCCGGAGATCCTCATTCACCGGCTCAGCTTCATGATCATCCTGTTCGTCGGGCTCGGAAAACTCTTCTGGCTCAAGAGATTCAGTAACCGCAACAGCTGAACGCGAAGTAACAAGTGTCGGTCGAGGTGAGCCAGAGGAGCGATCCGTAGCAGCGGGCGGATTGAAGTTGCGGCGACGTTGACAAGAGGCAGCAGCAGGTCTCCGACCCCGATTGGACTCTTTAAGGACACAATTGATGCTATCGAGGCGGCAATTCGTACATGGAATACCCCCATCGGTGACGTCGCATCGGACCTTGCGGTTGCGGCATGATAGGCAGGCCTTGGATGAGCGTCGCTTCCATGGACGCTGGCCGCCGCCTAGGGCGCTTCGCTTGGCTAATGATGATGTTACCCTGCTGGATGCGTCACCGTTGGGATGGGACGAAGGAGACTGGGAACGCATCTTTGCGACGGCGACAAGAGGCTATACTGGCGATGAGTTTGGCTGGATATGATGAGTTCGGAGCAAGGTGGAGGTCAGAGGTCGGAGAGGGGGACTTCAGGGGCTTGGTTCTGAATGGGAGTACCTATAAGCCTATAACATCCCTACAATGATTGGATACCAGGGCATCCTTGGACCTGGTTCTTGGAGCTGGCAAGCTAAATCGCCCTAATTTAGGACAAACGCTTTCATACGCGGGGCCCCGCATTCTAGCTTTATGAGGGTTAGCTATAATGAAGACAACAAAGGCTTCGACTTTCCCAGCTTGAACACCAACGAAAGCCATTGCAATTCCAATAAGGGCTAATTGTTGATCTTGCCTTTTCTGTCTGTCACTTGTCTAGAACAAGGCCTAAAGCAAATCAATCTACCCCCTCACTTCCTGACGTGAGCCAATGACAGCGAGGCTTTTTAGTAGCCGAGGGCCGAACAAACAAGCAAAGGTGGAATGTGATATCATTGGAACGCTCGCATCTCTAGTTGAGGATGCAACCATTGGCAACGATGCCCTTTAGCTAGTTCGATTGGTGAAATACCGTTCCGTGGGTTTTATCGTGCATCATGAGACCGCTTCCTGGTCGCCATATGCAAAGTCACCAGCGGCTTCGTTGAAAAAGACTGAGTCTAAATGTGATCCTCTTCCAGTCGAACAGAAATCCAAATATGGTTCATCTTTGCATTGTTGATGATCTCTTAACCATAGCGGGAAGTCGTCTTCTGCTGGGCATCGACCGCGAGAAAGCGAGAATTCTACCGCCAGGGCAATACGGAGGTATCTCCGAGGATCTTTCAAGAGCATGTCTGTCCAGGCCTTGCTACTCCAAGATTCGTCAAGTAACGTGCTTTACCGGCCTCCATCTCCTACTGCAAGATTGGAATATAAATCATTAGTTGGTAGCGGCAGACGGATCTTGATATGCTCCGCAATGCTCTTGATGTAGTTTATGGTGCTTTCGGCGTTCCTGTAAAGATAACTGAATCGGTTCATGACATCGAGTTGCACATCTAGGTCCCGCTGCGTCTCGCCATCTGAATTTTGCATATGCGATTGTAGCAAGGACCAGATGAATGGAGCCGCCGAGAAGCTGACACTGTGGTGCAAGCTCAATTAGTGCCGGGTTTTATTTATCAAGTACCATGCCCCTACTCACAAGGTAATTGGAAGGTATTGGACTAATCCTGAATCCTTCAGTTCCATCATGTTCTCGGTAATACTTCTCAAGCAGCAGCCGAGATTCATGTGTGCTGTAATACTTGTATCTGGGAGATCGCCAGACAGGTCCCCTTTAGTCAGACCTGTACTCAGTATCGTGTGGTTGTAGATCAACGCCTTCGCAGCACTGTGATAAAATGCTTGTTAGCTGTCTACTTGGTGCGATTGCAGCAGTATCGGAGAATGACGTACTGATAGTAAGTGCAGAGAATGTTTGAAAACAGGGTAAGTGATTTGTGAGCTCCAGTCATGAGTGTCGGCAATCTGAAGATGGCATATGTCTCATTATACCAGTTATCAAGCCTCAAAGTAAGATCCTCAATTTCGCCACGGCAGAACCCACGTCCTTTAACCAAAGGAGAGACTGGAATTATATCACCGAGTATATCGCCGAATTCGCAAAGAACGATAACAATCTGGACAATAATTTGTTTGTCGACGTGGTCATACACGCGAGATGCCCTAATCTCATGAGCAAAGTCGGTGATCGACAGCGCGGGGCAACTGGTGTCGTTTGCACTCGGATTGACGAGCGGTGACTGGTGAAGCGCCAAAGCCAAGATTCGATCGCGAAGAACACAGCACCACCACAGACGTTTGAGGTGCCTTTTCTCTCGTGTATCTTGTTTCTCATGATATCGATGAGCATCGGCACTCTTGGCATAGTGGATAGCGATACTGAGCCAATATAATGGTTTCTTGTCCATGAAGCTCACTGTCCGGTACGTGAGCATCATGGCTCCCTGGGCTCTATCTCGGTCACCGATGGTGGACTGAAGGTCGAATAGTGTCTTGAGGTCACATTGTCAGCCATGCTATACAGACTAGAATATTGGGAGGGGCTAAGTACCGTGGCGCGTATGTAAAACTCGTCCTGGGCTTCTTGGACAGTTCGAAAACCAAGACCGATGAGAGTTTCCATAGGGACGTACTTGATAACCAGTCAGTGTAAGCCAAACATGGATCTAATCATTTGATGAGTCTTACCGGGCTGGACACAAAGAGCATTGCCTGTAGCACAAACAGAGACAGATGCCTGTTAGTCTCGCTCTGTTCTCCGTACGACACCCAGAACTTTTGCTCATCTAGCATAGGAACCAGCGGATGGAAATACAAAAAATATTTATCTATGAACTCATCCAGTATATGCTTGGCAGGTACGTGAAGACACCCTCGCTGCTCCAGGAATTTGGCAACCTCCGTATCTACCTCTCTTAATAACGGCGGCTGAATGAAGCGATAGAATGGGAAGAGGATAAACCCTCCTATGATCCAGGGAAGGCTGCATTTTTCGTTAGAGGCCCTGATTTGGGATGGAATTAGAACATGTTTATCGTTCCGCAATTCGCCTTCATTAACGATCGATAGTCTCGGGGTGCTATTCTCATTCTCTTGTGAGAAAGACAATGTGCTACTACAATCATAGGGAGAAACACCGAGTTCTGTCTCTGTCTCTGGAGTAGCGTATGCATCTATTGCTGGAATGATATGACACCGTGGAGATACTTTATCTCCAGGTTGGTCAAGGTCTAGCCAATATGACGGCGAGATTGGTCGAAAGTTTCCACCAGAGCATGCCTCTTCGTCCCTCATCGCTAGACGTCTCGTCTTGTTTGGCCTTCCTCTAGATATTAGAAGATTCCTCCTAATATCTCACAGGGTTCCACTTACCCACCAGCCCTCTTGGATCCAACCACGCACTTTTGATCGTCTAACCGACAATTTCGGAACGCGCCTCGTCTCTCAGTCACATCGCACCTTACTTTCCGCTTCCTGCATGGAAGACACGCTATCGATGCCCGCCGTCTTTTGACATTGCGTTTCGTCATTTGAGAGAAGGGAGTCTGATATATAGTGTGGATCACGGTTGTCGTCTGGTCGTTGTAGAATGGAAACAATCTTTCATCGGGCTTCGACATGATTCTGATAGGATCGTAGCGGTGCAAAATGTGACGACTTTTCGTTTGGAATGGCCACTATCAGTGCGCAGATGTAACTGATAACAATCGCTGACTCGAGAAAGGCAGATCAGTGAACAACGGCAGCCTGTTCGGTTGTTATGACTCTTCTCGCCCCCCATTAACGATTTTGATGTCTCCGGTGACTTGTGTTCCCAAAGAAGAGGCCGAGGCAAGCCTCGGGGAGCAAGAAAGCATTAGACCCTGATAAGCGGCGTCAATCTAAACTCAACAGAAGGCGCCCTCTCTAAACTTATGCTGCACTATCCGAGACTTTTATGACTTGAGATCGAGCTTCCTAGTTTTCTTTGCCTTCTATCGGTAGGGTCTTGATGCAGTCGGGACTATATACCACAGCTAATAATAACAATACGAAGACCAAAGTATTCACTTCAGGTCCCGGTCACGGAGAGGAATGTGGTGAAGACATCCTGCTAGGATCGCACGGAAACACGAAATGAAATAGTTTACGATCGAACTATGATAGGAACCCGCCGTAGTGAATTTAAGACACGGAACTTGCTACCTTTTGTCATCTCACAGCCTTGGCCCCTCAGTCTTTTCCATCGGCTCACCAGTGTTCTTATATCCAAACAGATAAGCAGCGATCTTACGCATCTGAACCTCTTCGCTCCCCTCTGTGATACGATATCGTCTAAAGTGACGCCAGATGTGTTCAAAAGGATAATGTCTGGAGTATCCATCTCCACCGTGGATCTGGATCGCGCGGTCCGCTGCCTCACAAGCCAATCGATTTGCGTAGTAATTACACATGCCTATCTTATGCCCCAGCTTCTTCTCGATGACGACCCAAGGAGCTTTGCCGTCTGCCTTGGCTTGAGCCGTCACTTGATCCATTTCTACTGCAGTGCGCAAGATGAGCAGTCTGAGCATCTCTTCTTGAGTCGAGAGCTCGACGAGGGGCCATTGGATAGCTTGGTTGATAGAGAGGGGCTTTCCAAAGACTTTGCGGTTGTTGGCGTATTCGACGCTTTTTTGGATGCAGTATCGTGCGGCACCGCAGCTGGAAGCAGCCTGTCTGATTCTGTTCTCGTGCGTGAAGGTTTGAGCGATGGCTAGGCCGTGATCGCGAGGGCCGAGGATGGCCGATGCTGGGACTAAGACGTCCTTGAAGAGAACCGTGGCGTGGTCCGTTGGCATGTTGAGTGTCCACTCATACGATGCGATTGTGACACCGGGTAAATCCCGAGGCACCAAGAATGCTGTGATACCGCGAGCATCTCCCACTTTGCCAGATGTTCTAGCGAACACGACACAGTAGTTTGCATGGTGCATACCCGTCTGCCATTTCTTGTTTCCGTTGATCTTGTAGCCTGCCTGTCCCGAGGGAAGAATGACGGCTTCCGCTGTCGTCTCCATATGTGTTGCGTCTGACCCATGGTTGATCTCGGTCAACCCGAAAGTAGCTCGCATCTTTCCGTTGATGCTAGCAGGAATCAGATCTTGCTTCTGCTGCTCAGTGCCGTAGTGGTAGATCAAAATGACAAACGGCATATTTCCAACGACGCTGTGCTCGCTCTGCAGGTCGTTTGCCAGGCTCACGCCGCCGCCGTACACGGGATTGGATGAGAGATGGTACCGGGTAGCGCACATGTACAGGTTCAGTGATCGCTCCCCGGAGCCACCAAACTCTTTGGGAGATGCAAAGCGGTAGAAGCCTGCTTTGTCCGCAAGCTTCTTGGTATGTTGCAACAAGCGCTCCCATTCTTCCGTTGGCAGGCCTTGATTCTGCCATTGAGTTCGTGAAGCCTCCCGACGATAGTCGAAGAATCGGTCGTTGTCGTCCTCTTTTTGCAAGGGTAGAATCGTTTCATGAACGAATGAGTCAAGGCGAGACAAGAAACTCTGTATATCTGATGGTAGTTCAAAATTCATGGTGCTGTCGGAAAGTTAAGTATGATAAAAGCCGTGATGATATGTAAATGATTTCAATAATGCCCAACTCTGATAAAGACTTGTTGATCTATTCTTCTTGCTTCTAGACACAGACAGCAGCTCAAGGCGAAGAAACAATAAATCTGGGATATTGGGTACGGTCAGCTGACTTACACAACGGTTCGCCTGACAAAAGGTTAGTGGGGTAGATGATAGACGCGTTCAACATTGCCTCGGCTTTCTCGGCTTGCGTATCCATGATGCATAGTTGTCATTATTCATTAAAAACGCAAGCAATTTACCCGCTAGATTGCCCCGGGAGTGGATTGTTTGGCTTGGTCACTGACGGGAGCAATGATAGTATAGATACTAACTTCAAGCGATGGAGGCTTACATATCCTAGCTATAGCTTGTAATAACAGAGAAACTACTTTATAATACTCTAAAATGCTATCCAAACTGACTACAAGTGAGTCTTGGCCGGGCCACAAAGAACCGCAACTCCTCCTCCAAGACAAACCTTTCCGGTCTCTTTGACCTCGGTCTGAAAGACAACACGCTTGCCCTGCAGCCACATTTTAGTCCGCAGCGTTTGCCCAGGGTCTACAGTCCCCGCGAACCGAACCTTTACACTGAAGATTGGGCCGTAGGTTGAGACTACATGCTTGGTCGCGATGCCAAATGAGCAGAGGCCGTGAAGTATGGGCACTTTAAAACCCCCGGCGGCGCTAGCAGTCGGGTCGATGTGTAGGGGGTTCCTGTCTCCGTTCAGGCGGTATAGAGCTGCTTGATCGCGTGACGTCTTCTCCTCTACTACCTGATCAGGCTCGCTCTCAGGAATGCTGAGATGTACACCTGCGCCCCTGCCTGTAACGGTTCTAGTGGCTGGACCACCAAAACCACCGGCACCACGTAGGAAGAGAGTGAGCTCGTTGTAGAATATATCTTCCCCTGTAGCCTTGTTGCGACTCGTGGTGCCGATAATAGCTACTGCAGCTTTGCCCTTGTCCAGAATGTCAATGAGTTTGCTCTCGGATACAAAGGTCCCCCCAGTAGGAATGGGGTACTTGTGGATCTCAAGATAGTGCTCCCCATGTAAAAGTTTCTTGTATGAGAAGTTGGGTACGAGATCCTTTAAATCGAATGGTCTGGCTGCGGTTGTGCCTGGAATCACACCGAAAGATGGGATGGCCCCGAAGCCAGGATGCTTTTCGTATACCCAGGGTAGCTGTGTTGCGCTGGAGCCAATGGAAATGTTGTAGAGAATGATATCTCTGTGAGTAAAGCTCATCTCAGTTGGCTGAGGCTTCGCTTTCTTCGCCATCTCGATAGCATCAAGCCACTTCTGATTCTCTAGCGAGGCCTTTCCCAATCTAGCAACGTTTGCCAAGATACGCCGGCGAGTATCCCCAGCATCAGTAGGTGTAGACGCCTTGCCAGGAGTGAATGAGACAATTTCGCTCCACTTATCAAGCACAAGCTCAAGCTCCGGTGTGAGGGGCGTGTCCATTGGGAAGTCGTAACCATCTGATCGCTGATATCTCGTCACTGCGTGCCAGCCACAGCCAGCCTCGAATATCTTGCCGCTTGCATCACTGGGAACCTTGTCTGATGAAAGAAGGAGCACTATCGCCGCTACATATTCTGGCTTGCGAGATCTTACTACCTCTTCTGGAAGAACCCCCTTGGTGAGGTCGGTACCGGCTGATGGTGAGATGCAATTTACGACAATATTGTTCTTTTGGCCTTCGATGGCCAGGGCTCTGGAGAATCCTACGATAGCTGTTTTCTAGTCACTGGTAAGTATCTACTCAAAGTTGCGAAATGTGAAAAAAAAGAAAGAAAAAAGAAAAAGATCAACATACTGCTGCGGCGTAGTTTGCCTGTCCATAATTTCCATAGGTTCCGCTCGTACTCGTCGTGTTCACGATCCGGCCGTACTTCTGCTTAGCCATGTACGGGTATGCTGCTCGAGCGCACTTGTAGGTTGCACGGAGATGGATGTTGTTCACGTCGTCCCACATCTTGTCTGTCATATTATGGAACGCTTTATCTCGTAGGATACCGGCGTTGTTGATCAATATGTCGATTCTGTCAAAAGCACGGATCGCTGTGTCGATGACAGCGTCACCGTCTTCCACAGAGTGATTGTCTGGAACAGCCACTCCTCCGAACGACATGATTTCGTTGACAACTCTTTGCGGGTCTTTCCAATCATTTACGACAACAGAGGCCCCGAGTTTGGCTAGGCCGATGCAATAGGCCCTACCGAGTCTTCCAGAGAAAAGAGATTAGTAAG
The DNA here is from genome assembly GCA_013396175.1 of Fusarium denticulatum. Taxonomy (NCBI): domain Eukaryota; kingdom Fungi; phylum Ascomycota; class Sordariomycetes; order Hypocreales; family Nectriaceae; genus Fusarium; species Fusarium denticulatum. The sequence continues at coordinate 11,614 of JAAOAK010000314.1, read as the reverse complement.
TATTTTCTTGTCGTGGACAATGAGATAGTGAAGCTTACCCAGCGCCCCCACCAGTGACAACAGCAATTCTTCCATCAAATCTGACCTCATCCTGCTGTGTATTAGGTGGAAGCTTCTGTGCATGCTTCAGAAGCTCAACCAAGTTGGCAGTGGTGGAAGGATAGTCAGGAGTTGTAAAGTTGTTGATCTGCTCCCATTTCTCAAGAACAGCACCAGGAGTCAAGCTCTCATCACACCTAAGAATAGATCCTTTCGACCTCTCCCATCGAAGTTTCGAAACATGCCCTGCACCGACCTCGAAAATGGAACCATTCTCGGATGTGCTACTATGGTGAGTTAGGATGGCGACCAGTGGCACAACCCACTCCGGTGTCAGATGCTCAAGTAGATCCGGCGGCATCACCGTGGCTGTCATGCGACTAGCGGCGATTGGAGCAACGATGTTTGTCAAGATGTTGTATTTCAGTCCCTCCTTGGCCAGAGTCTGGCCGAGACCGATCAAGCCGGACTTGGCAGCAGCGTAGTTGCACTGACCAAAGTTTCCGTACAGACCAGCGGCAGATGAGGTCAATATGACCCGACCAAACTTTTGTCTGCGGAAGTGAATCCATGCAGCCTGTGTCGTCTTGTACACACCTTTCATATGGATGTTCTGGACCAAGTCCCAGTCGGCATCTGTCATGTTTTTGAAACTCACGTCCCGCAGGATTCCAGCATTGTTGATGAGAACATCGATGCGACCAAAAGATGAAATCGCCGTTTGAATGATAGTGGCTCCATCTTCGACTGAGTGATGGTCCGCCACCGCTTTGCCACCTTCGGCAATAATTTCACCAACGACTGCATCTGCACTCTGTGTCATGTAGATTAGCGATAGAACTTCTCAACACATACGAGGTCCATCCTACCTTGGAACTCTGCCCGTCACCTCTCAAAGATGTTCCGAGGTCGTTCACGACGACACTAGCGCCCCTGCTGGCAAAGAACTTGGCGTAGGCTTTACCCAGCCCCGAGCCAGCCCCAGTAACGACCACCACCTGTCCATCGTATCGCAGGTTCATTTTATACGGTGAATAACTCACAGAACTCGGGACTTCGCGTCGTATGGTAAAGAGTTTGACAATTAAGTGTTCCTGGAGAAATTATAGGATGACCTTAAGACTTGAGAAGGAAGAAAGTTGGTTGGTATCTTTGATTTAGTTTGTGAGAATAGCTGGCATCGCTTGTCATAATACCAGTTGTAGAGTGTTTCAAGGGTTTGTCTTTGTCCGAGGGTACTCCAACAACATCATCCTGTGAAGGGGACCCGAGGCTATCAGCACACTTACCGCACAGTTAGCGAGGATTTGTAACCGGGAGGTTTGCATGGGGGGGGGCCCACTCGGCTGACCAAAGTGACTCAAACCGACTATTTGGTAGAAATCTGTCTCTGCAAAAGAACATTTTGGTCGATTTGACCTGTCGCCAGCGAGAAATTGAGAGAGAGCCAAGGCATAATTCAACAAACGCTCGATTCATCATGCCTCTTCTTCAGTACGACCCCGAGTTTTATGAACTAGGTGCTTCTAAGATTGAGGCGCAGAGACACGTCTTCCCGGTTGGTGACGTGGAAAGTAGAAGAAAACAAATTGAGGATTTCATCCGTGGCCCAGGCGGTCAACAGCCACTACCAGACAACGTCGAAATGCTGGTTCATGTTGCTGAAGCCTCAGACGGGTTCAAAGTGAAAATCCTGCACTTCCGACAAAAAGATAGTCCTGGTGAACAGCACGGTCCTGGTATCGTGCACATTCACGGGGGAGGATATACGGGCTCTAGTGCAAGTGACTATTCCTCAACACTAGCAGCGTATGTCTCTGCCACCGGAGTCCCCATGTTTTCAGTTGAATATCGACTCGCTCCTGAACACCCGTTTCCCGTACCCCTGGAAGATTGTTGGTCTGCTTTACTCCACGTTCAAGCAAATGCCGCCGCACTCGGCCTTGAACCGAGCCGTATCGCTATCATGGGTGAAAGCGCAGGTGGTGGCCTCGCTGCAGCTATCGCCATCCTCGCTAGGGACAGAAGGCTATATCCTCCTCTAGCCAAGCAGATTCTTATATATCCTATGCTTGACGATCGCACGGACAAGGATCTAACCGGTGGCCTCGCTATCTTTGGATACCAAGACGTTTTGACGGGCTGGATGTCATACTTGGGAGACCTTTATAAAACCGACAAAGTACCGCCAGTCGCTGCACCAGCGCGTCTGGAGGTTTTCGAGGGCCTTGCTCCTCTATATCTGGACTGTGGTGGACTAGACATGTTTCTCCGAGAGGATGTTGCTTATGCTCAACGATTTATAGAGGCCGGTATTCCTACTGAGCTTCACATTTATCAAGGTGTTCCGCACGCTTTTCAGCGATTCGCACCGGCTTCTGCTGTGGTAAAGAGGGCTTTCGCTAACCGCCTTGCGGCATGCACAAGCTTCTGAGTTATGGATATCTGTTTTGGGGAGGAACGTAGACAGGCAAGAAGACAATGAACCACAAAACTACAAACTGGAAGTCTCGAGTTTCCATGTAAAGGTCCACTTTAAGTAATTTACCAGATTTGCTGGGTACCCTACCTAAATCAAAGCCCAGGTATACATTATGTTTGAATTATCTGTAAAACGACCTCGATAGCCTCCTTTATGGCGTATCCGCGACATTGTAGACAAGCTTTTCACCCTGTACCTTTCCGGCCTCCAGCTCTGCCAAGCCGTCTATCACGCCTTTCAGACCGTCCCCTCCAACGCGGCCCGGATGCGGTTGAATTCGACCCTAGGAAGGCAGACCTCGTCAGCATAAGCCATCTCTTACAGAATGGAGCGCAACGAACCTGCGTTATCAACTGTTCCGCGAGACCATAAAACGACTTTCCAAACTCGTAGTCTTCCTTGCTAGCCGGCATATTCTGTCCTCCGAAATTGAAAGCCCGACCAAACGTTGTGTGAAACACCGTTGCGATCGAGGTCACGTCTGCGCGTGGATTCTTGGTCGGCAAAAGACTGCCATATACAGGGTTTCCTGACGCGGAACTAGTGAGAGCTTCAGCACATATGCGTGCCGAGTCTGGTATACTGATAGTGTCCCATGCAAGCCGCAACTTGTTGTTTGTATATTCTCGGATCTTGCGACCTGCATCAGGATCTTTGTAGTCGACGACGAAATGTGCACCTAGGCTCTTGGTGTAGTCGAAGTGATCGGGCGTGCATACGGTGATGACTGTATATCCAGCTCTGCCATATGGAATAATTGGTTATTATAGCCCTATTATGGAACATTGGCAGGGATCGAAGGCTCACTCTTTTGCGAATTGTATCCCCAATGCTCCAGTTGCAGAACCGCCCCCATAGATCAAAACAGGCTCATCATGCCTGGCCACATCCGATGCTGCTGCACTGGGTAGCCTCAGCTTGAGGCTTTTCTGGAACAAGCCCTGCCCAACAGTTCCTGTTCCCAGACCCAACGTCGCAGCTTGTTGGAAAGTCAGTGAATCCGGCATTCTCATCTGAAGATCTCCAATAACAGAGATCACCTCGGCAAAGGCTCCGTCATCAGGGTTGACAAGATTGGCTCCATGAGCGACTCCAAAGATCCTATCACCAGGCCTCCATTTCTTTGTGACGGCTGATCCGACTGACTCGACGATGCCAGCGTAGTCGCAGCCCACGATACAGCCGTCTTTTGCTCTACGGCCCCGAATGTGTCTCCAGTCTGTGGGATTTAGTGCGACGGATACTGGACGGACAAGAAGCATGTCATCTAATTGTTTTGGCATTTTTCGGGCACGATCGAGTCTGGCCTCGTCACTGTCAATAACGACAGCCTTCATGGTGATCTTGCTGTTGATGCCAAGCCGTGCTCGTAATGTAGCAGCAGAGCTAAAGGATCGTGCAGCCTTTATGCCATTAGATGCCATTTTGATGCTGCTTCTCAAGTTTTGATTAAAATTTATCTGCTGTACAAACCCATAAAATGTTCCTTCTGATCGTAATGTGGCGGGGGGTTTATAGCGTAGTGGCCTGGATAGAGAAGCAAAAGACATATTGGAGAGATGGGCAATGAAAGGGCGCCGCTTAACGCAAGTGAAATCATAAAGTTATCTTGTCGTAACTGTGTCTACCAATATGAGTTGTGTGCTTACATCTTTCGTCTTGGGGGGTGGGCGTCGGGCCTCGGTAACTAAGCCCGTGGCAGTTATCGGCTCAATCTCATCTTACGCAACCGATGACCTTCATGTACTGTGAGAATCACCTAACCTTACGCCAGTTCGAACAAGTCGAAGCCTGCAAGCTAGTCTCAGATACTATTACCTCAGTAGTTCCTTGTTCTTCATTTACGGGCCAGTGTCCAATCTTTCGTTTCATTCCAAGTCAATTACGCCATCATGAGCTCTGCGTCATCAACTGTGCCATTCGCTGAACCTCCATGGCTCATAGGTCTGCCATCGCCTTACTACAACGAATCCCACAGGAAATGGCAAAAGTCATGCCGCAACTTCATCTCAGAGCATTTGGTACCGCATGCGCTACAATGGGAGACCGAGGGAAGCGTCCCTCATCACGTCTTTGAGACCTTCTCCAAGCACAACATGCTCATCCCCAATTTGCCCGCTCCACTGCCAATTGATATGCTAAAGAGGCTCGGTATCACTGAGCTCACAGGAGGTCTCAGCATTGAAGAGTTTGATTATATGCATTTCTCCATCTACATCACTGAAATGCGCAGAATTGGTATTGGCGGTCCAGCTTCTTCCCTGTCGACTGGTATGGCCTATGGTATGCCACCAATCATTACATATGGTAGCGCCGAGTTGCAGAACAGGTTGCTTCCGGATTTAATAAGGGGGGAGAAGAGGATCTGCATTGCTATCACTGAGCCTGACGCTGGTAGTGATGTGGCCAACATTACTACGACTGCCGAGAAGAGTCCCTGTGGCAAGTTCTACGTTGTGAATGGAGAGAAGAAGTGGTTAGTTTTCCAATCCTTGTTGACTTGTTCTTGCTTCAAGAGCGCGTCTGACATATCGGCCGTCAAACATAGGATCACCAACGGTATGTGGTCGCACTACGCAACCATGGCCGTTCGTACAGGAGGGCCCGGTGCTTCAGGTCTGTCGCTTCTTGTGGTTCCACTATTGGATCATCCAGGCGTCACCATGCGCCGAATGAAAACAAGCGGTGGAACAACAAGCGGCACGACCTTTATTGACCTGGAGGATGTCAAAGTCCCAGTTGAAAATTTGATCGGTCTGGTACGTCTACATTAGGCCTTTATGAGCTCCCACCACTAATACATTGGCGGTATAGGAAGGCGAAGGCATGAAGATGATTACGCGCAACTTCAACCACGAAAGACTTGCAATCTCAATTGGTGTTGTCTCCTCAGCTAGAGCAGCCCTTTCAGCAGCGTTTGCATATGTTCTCAAGCGCGAAGCCTTTGGAAAGCCTCTAGTGGACCAGCCAGTCGTTCGTAACCGTTTAGCGAGGGCCGGCGCAGAGCTCGAATCAATCTCAGCTTGGACGGAGCAGCTCGTCTATCAGCTGTCCAACCTGGAGGGCCCAGATATGCGTCAGGTCTTGGGAGGTCTGCTGGCATTAGCTAAAGCCAAAGCCGGCCTCGTCATTGACGAATGTGCTCGATGTGCTGTTCTGCTCTTTGGTGGCAATGGATATACCCGCACGGGGCAGGGAGAACTAGTGGAGAAGATATATAGAGAGGTACCAGCTGCGAGGATACCTGGGGGCACTGAGGACGTCATGTTTGATCTAGCTATTCGTCAGCTTGTCAAGTCTTATCAGTCAAGGACTAAGGCACTAAGCGCGCCAAAGTTGTAATAGGGATCAGGAGGACAAGAAGGCTGCACCAAACCACATAGTCTCTTACCCTTGAAGCCATCGATCGAAACTCATTTAAAATACACCACATGTTTACATTTCTCATCTCCCGCACTTATGTCCATATCAGAAGACAATGGAAACAGTTAATGATGCCATTTTCATATAATTCCATATGCTTGATACGGGTTAGTACTATACTAAAGTAGTAGTCCGGGTGCTCCCCAGTATTACTAGAGTCTTGGACAATGCCAGTACAACGAAACTCAGTGGAAAAGACGGACCTTGAGACACGAGTCTGAGCTGCTAAGTTCTCTCAGCCGGAATAATCTCTCAGCCACAAGTCTCAACTGCAAATAACTAATACGACACGTCCATCACATTTCAAGTAGCCATTCTGCAAATGGTAGTAGCCGACTTTACTCTTCGAGGTATATCGCGGCAAATGGAACCACCAAGCATAAGCTATATTAATTTCACGGCTCCATTAACAGTCATGCCTTGCAAATTGCATATACTATTCAAATGGAACCTAGGATCTACCTTAGCACAATAGAATTTGGTAATCGCCCTCGGGAACGGGCAACTCGTCGGCAGACTTGGTAGCCTCGGCCTCGGCCTCGTCTAATGCCAGACCCATCCACATGACCAAGGCCAGAAATTAGCCTACCTATCTACCTAGAGATCGGACCGGGGAGTGAGTCGGATCCAGAGATCTGGCTTTTCCCACAGTAGGAAGGCAGTGTTCTTCTCCAGCCATTCCTCGCTCCGGGGATCAATATCGATGTCAAAGTTCCATATCAATTTAGCCAGAATCAAACGCATCTCGGCGTAGGCCAGACTAAAGCAGATTAACACTATCCAGCGCAGATATCCAAGTAGAGGGACTCACTTTTTACCAATGCAGTTACGAGGTCCAACGGAAAAGGGCTGCACAGCAACCCTTTTATCGTCCTCATACTTGGGATCCCCAAGCCACCTCTCGGGTACAAAAGACTCGGCGTCTTTGAAGAACTTTGGGTTGTGAAACATAGGCCACGGCCAAATAGAAACTATGGTCTAATTCGTGTGTGAACAACTGTAGATGCCACATGAAACCGAGAGTAATTTACTTACATTGGCTGGGACATAATGATTGCCAATCATGCCCGCTTCGCTCGTCTTTCGAGGAATCGCGGCTGGTACTGCTGGGTAGACACGGAGGCCCTCGTGCAAGACTGCAAACATATACTCGAGTTTCTGCACGCTGAGAAGATCAATTTCCTCCTCGCTCTGGAATCTTTCCTTTATTTCTACATATAGCTTCGTCAGGATCGGTCTGTGTGTCGCCAATAGGTATATAGTGCCGGCCAGAGTGGTCGCCGTTGTCTCCGAGCCGCCAATGATGAGGTTGTGTGCATTAGCAAGGAGTTCTGCATGATTGACTTGCTACAGACGAGAGTCAGTGTATCAATCAGTGTTCCCGGGAAGGCTTCAACCTACACCTTTTTCGTAGGCTCTTATCATGGACTCCATAAAGTCCGGCCGAGGATTCTCATACGCCATGCGCTTTCCAACTTGTGCCTTGGTAAAGTCACTGTGGGCTTTTATGTCTTGCGCGACATGTTTGGGTGTCATAAGCTTGATGATAGCGTCGGCAAAGGGATATCTAATCAGAGCAGTTGAAACAGCGAAGCCTTCGATGTGTTTGTAGAGGAGTTTCACCCACGGATGGTACTGTGCCTTTTCAAGACAATCGAAGGACTCGCCAAAGATAAGATCTCCCGCCATGTCGAAAGTAGCCCAGTTGAGCCACTGCGTCATCTCGACGGATTGACCTCCCGATGAAACTTGCCTCAGTTTCTTCATCATTGTGTTCACGTAGCGTTGGAAGACTGGTTGTTGCTCCATCATTGCTTGCGCGGAAAATCCATGGGACAGGATCTTTCGAAGCCTGCTGTGCCTCTCACGATCCGATCCCACCAGAGTGTAAATGTCGTTTCCTCTCCAAAAGTCAGGGTCCTTGCCATTCTCGGCCTTTCCACGCTTACGATGGCCCATAACGTCTTCCCAAGCTTCGGGGTACCCGAAACTAAGTTCGTTGGGGGCTACCCGAACGATGTCGCCGTAGATTTGGTGTAGGTCGTATATCTTCTTGTGTCCGGCGCCGGAAGTCCAGGCCAAGGAGAAGGGTATCTGTGTCATGCCCCATAGTATCGGGCCGGGGAATTTACGAAGGGGATGGAAGAAGATGTTGCTTATTATCCTTCCGACGAGATATAGGACCAGCTAATGACCATCGAAACATGTTAGTTGAGATACCTGGGCAAGGCAAAATATGGATGTTTAGAATATCCCACTCACGCTGGCAAACATAATGAATACGTAAAAGCTTACGCTTCTTGACTCAAGAAGAGACGTGAGCAAACGGGTCATGGCTATAATGAATATATGAGACAGTTACAAATTGTAAGGGCAAGCGAGGGCGGTCCTGAGGGAAGAGTTTATGTGTTAAAATTGAATGTTATATAGACAGAGTATCAACTGACTTAGTGCCATGGGTTGATTCAGGTTATAGGCATTGTCAAATGGCTGTTGATGACAGAATAGTAAAAGCCGAGGAGGGGTTAGTGACGAATTGACAACACCTCGGCATTTTAGCGCGAGTCAGGTGCCAGTATATCATTTAAAGAATGGAGCTCAATACAACATAGAAGTAAGATGTATAGTATTATCTTAAACATAAGCTGTAACTTAAGGATTATAAGTACATAGCTATAAAATGGTATTCTCTAAGGCCAATAGCAGAATGTTAATTAACTATAACCTACCCCATACCCAAGATATAAGTCTTCGGATTTAGTCCGGCAATTAGTCAGCCATCTCACACGTAACCCCACATAACTTGCTCTCTGATGCATTCTTGTCACTTTCAATGAGATTTATGCCTTTTCTACCGAAGCAGTCTATACGTGAAACCCGAAATTATACAACAGAACCCATGTATATCTGAGATCATGTCTGAGTTCTTGTACTTCTCACATCTAGACCGCGAGCGAGACTATCAGCATCAACAAGTAACTCCACATGATGCAATCATCTGCGAGAATGCCTGCGAAAACACCAGTCAAAGGCGGGAGCGAACATGCGACACCGATAGAAATCTGGATGTCAACACTTCTGACGCGCAAATGAAGGGTGTTGCTACTGTTAGGGCTGGCCATATTCCTACAGCGCAACATACTTGGCTGAACATCATATGCGCCAATTCTTTGTCTCGAGTTTCCCCCAATCTCCTCGATCCGTTCGACACTCTGTGTGAGAGTCCTGAACGACTGCGACAGCTACTGAGACACCGTAGGGCCCAGGATCCTCATAAGCCTCGTGCTGAATATAATCGCTAATCCGTATCCACAGCATTAGCCAAGACCGCCGGAGAACCGCTGTTTCGAATTGACCAACAGACACATTGTGTTGTGCTCCAAGGCTTATGTAATGGAGATGGTCTGGCGCCCTTGTTAATTCACAAATCTTTATTCCATGCTCTATCTCTCCTTCTAGCCTTAGCAGCCAATAACTTCCAGCCTAACTACGAAACGATGCACCACCGCAGTCAGGTTCTAAGTTCTCTCAACGGAGATTTGTCCCATTTTGGCGGTGACTCGACAATACTACATACCATAACAGCCATTCTCATGGTTATCAGCTATGAGTACCGAGTCCGCGATACATATCCTGGTAATGCCTGCGCTGCTACACATATGCGTGGACTCCAAACGATAATATCCCAACCTAACATCTTGGCGAGGCAATATAGTGGCTCCCATGTTACTCAAGTTCAGCGAGCTCTGTTTTGGCAGGACATCATCTGCTCTCTTGCAACTGGTGCACCCCGACTGTTGAAGTTCGACAATCGCGGGATATTTACGCGCTTACGGGAGGATGAGACGTATCGCAGCTATTTTACCTTACCGCAAGGATTTATCCCGCGTAGCCACGGGTGGCCCGCAGAGGTATCTGCTGTGTTCGAGGATCTCAACGCGTTATGTTGCATCGTGGACAAGATGCGCCAAGGGATAGGAGCGTCAATCGACCTTGTTGATAATGCTCACGAGGATACTTTAGCTAGTCTAGTACCGTTGATGGAGGACTTTGACGACGAGGGATACCCATTATGCAACAGCCAAGCCGAGTTGCAAATCAGACTCGTGGATCTTCTTAGTGGAACAAGAAGAGATGGTTCTCAGAATGAAGAAGCCTTGATTTACAGAGCATGCCTCTTTGCGGCTTACCTCTGTACATATCGACTCTCTGAAGGTGTCTGGGGAGGGTACTTTGCGCCCGAGAAATGTGTCACCGAGATCCTTGATTGTATGACAGACTTCACAAGAAAGATGTCGCCGTGGAAGCTTGCGCCGGGAATCACATTCTGGCTGCTGTACATGGCCGGTGGCCTTACAAAGAGCCAGCTGCACAAGGACCGAGCGGTTGCATTGGTTGTTGAACGTTATCGGTCCTTCTACTCAACTGGTTACGACCAGGACTGGGAGCTAGTGGAGATGAGGTTGAAGAAGTTTATCTGGTGTGAAAACGTCATGGAGCAAAAGATGTATATGTTCTGGCAAGAATGCCAGATTGGTTGCTGCTAAGGATCAGATAAACAACATGTATTTCTAGGATGTCTGTATATAGAATACTATGACTAGATGCTCCCAATGTCTTTGAGCTCAACAATAAGGTAGATCGGGGTTAGAGCAAGAACCAGGGATAAAACCTTGCTTAGTTGTTCCAATATCAGCCTCGTAGATCATGGCATCGGGAGCTAGAATGCGATCACTGATGTGCACAATACCCTGCAATTATTAGTCTCCAATGGTACTCAGCCTAGTCTTGTCTCTCCGAGCACTTACATTCGTTACAGGGATATCGGCTTCGACGATGGTGGCCACGTTGTTGAGCACAAGATCTTCGCCTTTGATCTGAGCCGACGCATAGAGGTAAGACCCCAGCTGAAACCGAGCCTTCTCCGTAGTGAAGTTGCTTGTGTATAAACGCGAGTTGGGAATGTAGTGATGTTGAAGCATCTGTCCAGACCACCAGCGTCCCTTGGGTGTACTGGCAAATGTCTTGTAGTATTCACCTGTATTGTTAAACGCTTCGTTGGACGGCGCGATAAATGTGTATTGCCAGTCAGCGCTTGTGCTAAATGCTTGGGCGAAACCTTTATCCAGTCAGCTTTAAACCAGTGACGGTCGAGAGTTTGAAGTCACCAACCTGGCGTCTGTTCGACAAGCTTCGATAATTCCGAAAGATCGTCACGGGACTTGATAAGGTCAAGCAATGTAGTTTCTCCCGATTTGGTTGGAGGTTGGTAGATATCCTCTGAGATCGGAGCGTATGACAGCGCTTGTCTGTCAAAGACTTTCGCATTGCATGATGCAACGGCAGCGAACAAGACAAGCGATAGTTGAAACCTCATTTTGATGATCCAAAGGATGTTGCTATGGAAAAGAAAAGCCTAAGTTCGATCTTGACGTGTTGAGTCAGCGAGTCTGTAAGAAAGTAGACGTAACTTTGATGATATAAAAGGCTACCTGGATAATATTAGACCGTTTCCCCAGATCTCGAAGGCGAGTTGTTACTAAGCCCTCTATCAGTCAAGGATTAAACAACAGCCGGAAAACATGTCACACGCCCGAAAGATGGCCCGTCACTTGCCACTAAGTTCGTTATGGTTTGGAATTGCGGGGTGGCCCCGGACGGTTGGGGAAG